>ML306543.1:0-20208 GCA_005239505.1 Nicotiana paniculata | reverse complement strand
CTCAATTGGATTATGCTCGTGTATTGGGAAGCTTAATGTATATCATGAACTGTACACGTCCTGGTATAGCTTGTGAAATAAGTAAACTTAGTCGATTTACAAGTAATCCCAACAAACATCACTGGGTGTCAATGAAACGAGTTCTGGAATATTTGAAATATACCCTAGATTACGCTTTGCACTACAATAAATATCCTGCGATTATTGAAGGATATAGTGATGCAAATTGGATAACCGGATCAACAGAAACAAAGTCCACCAACNAACGAGTTCTGGGATATTTGGAATATACCCAAGATTACGCTTTGCACTACAATAAATATCCTGCGGTTATCGAAGGATATAGTGATGCAAATTGGATAACCGGCTCAACAGAAACAAAGTCCACAAGTGGATATGTCTTTACTGTTGGCAGTGGAGCAGTATCTTGGAAGTCTTCCAAACAGACGTGCATCGCTCGCTCTACAATGGAATTAGAGTTTAGAACTTTGGATAAGGCCAGCGAAGAAGCTGAATGGTTTCGAAATTTCTTAGAAGACATACCGTTCTGGACAAAACCATTGGCTCCTATATGTATACATTGCGATAGTGAGGCTGCAATAGGAAGGGCAGGGAGCGTTATGTATAACGGAAAGTCTCGTCATATACGGCGAAGACATAACACCGTTAGACAACTACTTTCTAGTGGAATTATCACTATTGATTATGTAAGATCAAAGGATAATGTGGCGGATCCGCTTACAAAAGGCCTAACTAGAGAGGGAGTTGATAAATCATCTAAGGGAATGGGACTATGGTTNTGGATATTCCGAGATTTAGGTTCAAGGAGCTCAAACAAAGTTGTGATTGACCGATTCAACATTGTCAAAGTAAAATCTTTGGTCCCTTCTCGTGATGAAGACAATGTTCAGTAACAAGGATAGAACTTTACACGTTCTTTAATGATTACCTAAGTTTAATGTGGTATTTATCAAATAGTGTCAATCTAAAGGATTACACGATTAGGAATCACCTATGTAAGTGTGAAGTGGAAGTCGCTTCAATGAGAATTCTGTAAGGCCAATTCTCTACGCACTTATGAAACCAGGCGGAGTTCATGGCTGAAACGAACACAACAATGAGAACCAAAAGATGGTTAAGGGTTGGTTATGTGACATAGGGTTGTCTAGGTATACACTAAAGTTCGACGGTTCAAAGATATCGAATCTACCGATTGACCGATTATATTCGACATATGCTCACTACGGAAAGTTCAAAGGAAAACCTACTTATCCAGATGCAATTAATCCTTACTTGCAAATCACACAGCTTTCATCAATGTTCATTCTTGTTATAGCCATTCCCCATTCTTGTGGGGGATTGTTGGACTTTAAGCCCTTGGTCCTTAAAGAATAGAAGTGTAAATTGGGAAATGATGAGAAATAAAATAGAGGGAAATGAAAATTTTGAATCAAGTGAGCTTTGTCTTTATGACAAATGAACTTTGTACCACATTGGTGAGGGACTACTACACTTGTGTGTATAAATATAGAATCACTTCTTAGATCTCTTAAAAGGAATTAAAGAGAATGAAGCATCGCGCCGTCGTCGTCGCTCGGCTCGGCTTCGTCTTCGTATTCGTATTCGGATTCAGATTCGGATTCGGATTCGGATTTGTCAAATGATCGATCGATAAGATTAATTTTTTGACAAAATTTATTTAATTGATTATTTAAGAATTAATTAAGTGCCAGTCAGTTCATTAACGAAATTAACTGGAATATCCAAAATGCTGAATGCTGCTTTTCCATTCTGAACAAATACCTCTTCCTGAACAGACATCACACCTCTTCCGATAATTGCCTATAATTTCCGAGGCATGGTTTCCTTTTCACTGACTCGAAAATACAGAACTTCCTTCTGAAAATCCTGCATTCTACTTCGCAGTTTCTCTCTCATATTCGTAAGTGTGATTTTGCTCCGTTCTTTGAGTTCGTTGGTATCCTGCAGTTTGTATTGCTACTGTTGCAAGAAGGTTTATTCCGTTTCATCCTGGGAGGATTTAATCCATTACCTTTGCAACTTTTGAGGGGGTTAAAATTCCTTAAGGATGCACAAGGAAATTGTGGACTCAGAATATTTCTTATCATTTACAGCTTTTTAATTTCTTCTAACAGTTTTTTATTTTCTATTTTAACACAGTAGCGATAACAATAATTATGTAATACTTAGCCTTAGGATGTAGATGAAACAACACATCAACAGTTTCGGGAACAGGGTTTCCGGGCAAAACAACAACGAAATCAGAAAGTAAGAAGATAAAATGGTATTAAGCTTTGTATAGAATGTAGCATAAGTTTGCCAGAAAATTCATGTCCTTTACAATGATAACTAAACTCACCATTTATAGCTATATCTAGGGAAGGAGGTCCTAGGATCGTGCCCTTCTTTAATGTCAATTATGAGGGACATTGATGAAAATGTAACGATGAAAATAAATGCCAAATTCCCTATAACAGGTAATTGCTCTTAAGGCCATTGAATATTCTCTATTAAATACTACCGAGCGAAGATCAATTATCACATCTTTATGAGCGTTATTTTTTTCGGAGATAAACGAAACAGTTGCCTTCGGTCTTTGGTCATTCCCGTCTTGGATTTCACGTTTTCCTTTTTTGGACGGCCACGTGTCATAGCATATTTTACCCTATACAATAAATAACATGTGATACTAACATAAGCTAACTAGTTACATCTAAACTTTGAGTATTTTAAAATTGTATTGCTTGTGAAAATTTATACAGTTGATGCTGTTTTAACAGCTTCTATTTCATGCTTAGTTATGATATATAGGCAAGTGTCACCTGCAATTATTCAGTTCATCCTATAAATCAACGATGTCACAGATTTGTTGGAGTTAAGATAACGAGAAAGATCCAAACGTAAGTTTCACACAACATGGAAAAGGCATTCTTTATGTGTCTAATATCAAACTCCAACCTAACTTGCTAAGGTTGTCGACATTGTCACATGGCTCATCATTTTAGTTATCAGCTTTTGATAATTTGTGTACGGTTAAAACCGGACTTGCCTAATTTTATATGATTAATCGAGGCTAGGATGACAGGTCGAGGTCCAGTCCCGTGTTATATCAGATCGTGACATGGAGATACGGTACTGAGCTAGGAAATTCGAAGTACCAATTGAGATCGAGACCATCCAGGATCGAGACCAAACGGGATAGACATCGAGCGATACCGAAGAAACCCTGCTAAAGTCGAATAACGGAAAATCGAGATATTCGTGACCGGGCAAGGATCGTGGCAGAAATCTCGACACGTATCAAATCAAGAACGGTTATTTAACCAATCCTGAGATTTTTTTTGTGTTTAGAATCATGAGATTTTTTTCTGTATTTAGAATTATACCATAAGTAGAATTCTCCTACTATATAAAGGAAAATTCCAATTATTTTGTAATCATCTGATTCACGCATAACAAAGTTATTTTACATTTTATCCCTTAAGTATTCTTGCTCTGCCGTTAAGTTCATACTTCTCAATTACACACTTTTTCGGTTCGAGGCGATCTAGCTCGAGGACCAAATTTCGCTTTACATAGGTTTGCTTTATTTTACAGTTAATTTCTAATATCAGCTTTCATATTTCTCAAGTTGTGCCAAGTGAAATCACGTATCCTTAAAACCACTTATAAATTTAATTGCTATCCAATTTTAAGGGTAAACAGTTTGGCGCCCACCGTAGGGCTAAGGATAATAGTGATTTCCTGGTACTAATTTTCATAACACACACTGCTTTACACTTGTTCTTGTAACCGTTTTTTATTTCAGGATCAGCATGTCAAACTCTCAAGCAGTACCCATACACGTTGATAATGGCCTTGGTTTTCATGGAGAAAACAACAACATAGCCTCCCTAGGGAACGAAGTGCTTCAGGATGACCTCGAGGGAGTACCAATTGCAGACCCCATCGATGTCAGTTCCCATGTTGCCTTGAATGCAAATCTGGGCGTCGACCCTGAAAATAGCGTCCGTAGAGATGTTCGATCAGCCTGTCAGAACACACAGGGCGGTGAAGATGGCGGAATTAGCCTTCGAATAATATTCGAAATGTTGCAGGCTCAACCCGAGCTCTCACTGAAAGTTGTTCACAGGGACGAACCAGTACCGAAAAGGTCAAACGTGACGAATCGGTAACTGACCCTGCTATTATCAAAATGCTCGAGGAGCTAACAAAGCGAATCGAATCGGGGGAGAAGAAGATTGAAGAAAATGACAAAAAAGTGGAAACGTTTAAATCCCGAGTTGATCGAATTTTTGGGGCACCACCGATACTGAAGGGTTTGGATTTAAAGAAATTTGTACAAAAGCCTTTCCCCCTGAGCTCTTAAGCCCATCCCAAAGAAATTACACATGCCAGAAATTCCCAAGTATAATGGAACTACTGACCCTAATGAGCATGTCACGTCTTACACATGCGCAATAAAGGGGAGCGATTTAGAGGATGATGAGATTAAGTACGTTCTGGTGAATAAATTCGGAGAAAATTTATCGAAGGGGGCGATGATATGGTACCATAATTTTTCGCCCAAATCCATTGATTCCTTTGCCATTCTTATAGGTTCCTTCATCAAAGCACACGCCGGAGCCATAAAGGTCGAGACTAGGAAGTCGGACCTCTTCAAAGTGAAGCAGAAAGACAACGATATGCTCAGAGAGTTCGTATCTCGGTTCCAAATAGAGCGTATGGATCTACTCCTGATCGCAAATGATTGGGTCATTCAGACTTTCACTCAAGGGCTAAACATACGAAGTTCGGTAGCCTTGCAACAGTTAAAACAGAATTTGATCAAATATCCAGCTGAAACCTGGGCCGATGTGCATAATCGGTAATAATAAAAAATCAGGGTCGAGGATGATCAGTTGGGGGCTCCTTCGGGGTCCATTTATCCAAATAGGCCCATCGGTAGAGTTCAAAGGGATATTGACCGAGAACCACGGTCGAACAAAGATTCGTATCAACCATATGAGGAGATCAGAGAAACAACGATGCTGGACACAACCCCATTCGAAGTGACAGAAGGAATGATCGAAGACAGAGCTCCCTAGGGATCATGAGTAAGAGTGGATTCAACAAGAACTTCGAACCCAAAGTATTGCCTCGACTATCGGAGTACAACTACAACATTGATGCGTCAGCTATTGTATCAGCCATCGAACGTATCAAAGATACTAGGTGGCCTCGGCCTTTACAGACTGATCCGAACCAGAGAAATTCTAATAAAATGTGCAAGCATCATGGCACCCATGGCCATAGAACAAAAGATTGTAGACAGTTGAGGGAAGAGGTAGCCTGTCTGTTTAACGAAGGGCATTTTCAAGAATTCTTGAGCGGCCGGTCTGAAAACCACTTCAGAGACAGGGATGCAAATAGGGAAAATAAACAAAGAAGAGAAAAAACACGTGATTCACATGATCGTTGGTGGGGTCGACATTTCGCAGGGACCCATATTCAAGCGCACCAAAGTGTCGATCACGAGGGAAAAGTGAACTCGGGATTATGTACCGAAAGGGACCTTGTCCTTCAATGGCGAAGATGCAGAGGGGATATCACAACCCCAAAACGACGCACTGGTAATATATGTTCTTATGATTAAAATTCAAGTTAAACGTGTTTTGATTGATCCAGGTAGCTCGGCCAACATTGTTCGACTCGTAGAATAGCTCGGCCTATAGGATCAAATTATATCTGTGGCCCGGGTTCTTAATAGCTTCAACATGGCGAGCGAAACTACTATAGTTGAAATTATTTTGCAGTGAATGTGGCCGGGACCATCCAAGAAACGAAGTTGCATGTGTTTGAGGGTGACATGAGGTATAACGCCATGCTCGGAAGGCCTTGGATCCATAACATGAGGGAAATACCCTCAACCCTTCACCAAGTCCTGAAGTTCCCGACACCGGAGGGAGTCAAAACGGTGTACGGGGAGTAACCCGCTGCCAAGGAGATGTTTGCAATCGATGAAGTGATACCGGTATCAACACTCTTATCAGCACAGGGATTGGATTCAAAAGGAAAACCGGAGGCCAAATTGCAACCACACACACCAGCCTCGACCAAATCGGAGAAACAGGGGATAGACGAGGATGATGACAATTGGATCCCCCGATCTTTCATAATTCCCGATGACTCTAACGCCAATAATTCAACGGTCGAACAACTTGAAAAAGTCATATTGATCGAGTACCTGCCCGAACGAAAGGTATACCTGGGCACGGGGTTACTCCCGAGCTCAGAAAAAAACTTATTCAATTCCTTTTAGATAACATGGATTTCTTTGCTTGGTCTCATCTCGATATGACAGGGATCCCACCGGAAATCACTACTCATCGATTAAGCCTGGACCTGAAGTTCCGTCCAGTAAAGCAAAAAAGAAGGCCCCAGTCCGAGGTTAAACATGCATTCATCAAGGACGAGGTAACCAAACTTCTCAATATAGGGTCCATTCGGGAAATAAAATATCCCGAATGGTTAGAAAATGTAGTGGTAGTCCCTAAGAAGGGAAATAAACTTAGAATGTGCATAGGTTATAAAGACTTGAACAAAGCATGCCCTAAGGATTCCTTTCCTTCATCGAATATCGATCGTATGATCGATGCCACGACCGACCACGCGATTCTCAGTTTTATCGATGCCTACTTCTAGTACAACCAAATATAGATGAACCCGGAGGATCAGGAAAAGACCTCATTTATTTCTAAATATGGCACCTGCTGCTATAATGTAATGCCATTCTGACTAAAAAATGATGGTGCAACTTATTAATGCCTAGCAAACCAAATGTTTGAAGAACAAATAGGAAAACCAATGGAAGTTTATATTGATGACATGTTAGTTAAGTCCCTACGAGCAGAGGGCCATTTAAAACATTTGCAGGAGACTTTTGATATAGTGAGAAAGTACAATATGGAGCTCAACCCAGAAAAATATGCGTTCGGGGTCAGCTCGGGCAAGTTTCTTGGCTTCATATTATCCAATCGGGGGATCGAGATCAACCTCGATAAAATCAAAGTTATCGAGGATATCACGATCGTAGATAATGTTGAGGTTGTACAAAGTTTAAGGGGGAGCATAGCCACCCTAGGGCGATTCATTTTGAGGTTCTTAATTAGGAGCCACCGATTCTTCTCGCTGCTTAAGAAGAAAAGTAGCTCTGCATGGACTCCGGAATTCCAACGGGCCTTGGAATAACTAAAGCGATATTTATCAAGGCCTTGTAACAACTTATCCATTTCGAAATATTTTACAAAAACCAGAGCTTTCGGTTCGGTTGGCCAAATGGGCCGTGGAAATCAGTGGGTACGATATGGAATATCGACCCCGAACCGCCATCAAGTCTCAAATCTTGGCGGACTTTATGACCGACTTCACACCGGCCCTCGTACCTGAGGTTGAAAGAGAAATGTTAATAAAATCAGGTACATCCTGGGGAGTCTGGACCCTCTTTATGGACAGTGCATCGAACGCGAAGGGGTCCGTGATGGGTATCGTACTAAAACCACCTATGGGTAATATAGTTAGACAATCTATCAAGACTTCAAAATTAACTAACAATGAGGCCGAGTATGTGGCCATGATTGTAGGTCTCGAGTTAGCTAAAAGCTTGGGAGCATAGGTCATCGACGCTAAGTGTGATTTCCTCCTCGTGGTAAACCAAGTCAACAGGACTTTCAAAGTCCGAGAAGACCGAATGCAAAGGTACTTGGATAAATTAGAGGTATCTCTACATCAATTCATGGAATGTACCTTACAACATGTACCTCGAGAACAGAACAACGAGGCCGATGCTCTTGCAAAATTAGGTTCATCGGTCGAAGATAACGAGCTCAACTCGGGGACTGTCGTACAACTGATGAGATCGGTGATCGAAGAAGGTCACGCCGAGATTAACTCCACAAGTTTGACCTGGGATTGGATAAAAAAGTACATAGAATACTTGAAGAACGGGAAACTTCCATCAGATCCAAAGGAGTCGAGATCTCTACGTACAAAGGCAACACGATTCACTTTGTCCGAAGACAGAATGCTGTTTAGAAGGATGTTCGATGGACCGTTGGAAATATGTTTGGGACCGAAAAATACCGAATACATCCTACGATAAATTCACGAGGGAACTTGTGGAAATCATTCTGGTGCCGAGTCGTTTGTCCACAAAGTAATCAGAGCAGGATATTATTAGGTCGACATGGAGAAAGATTCAAAGGAATTCATTTGAAAATGCGACAATGCCAAAGATATGCGCCAATGATTCATCAGCCCAGCGAGCAGCTCCATTCAGTCTTATCCATATGGCCATTCATGAAATGGGTGATGGACATCGTCGGCCCTCTCCCATCGGCCCCAGGTAAAGCTCAGTTTATTTTATTTATGATTGATCATTTTTCTAAGTGGGTTGAAGCACAGGCTTTCGAGAAAGTCAGAGAAAAGGAAGTCATAGACTTCATTTGGGACCACATTATATGTTGATTCGAGATGCCTGCCGAGATTGTATGTGATAATGGAAAGCAATTCATCGGCAGCAAAGTGACTAAATTTCTCGAGGATCACAAGATCAAAAGAATTTTATCGACACCTTATCATCCCAGCGGGAATGGGCAAACCGAATCGACCAACAACACCATTATTCAGAATCATAAGAAGAGATTGACCAACGCCAAAGGAAAGTGGAGAGAGATACTGCCAGAGGTTCATTTGGGCAACCCTCGATTTTTCAAGGACACGGCCACCCCACTCGGGGACTGATACTTCAGGCAAGCTTGAAGTAAAACGGGAACATAATCCCAATGGACAAATACCGAACTAATAGGCTACGACCTAATTAACACGGTTCGGAGACGTCCGAATTCTGTAACAAAACATGCCTTTGAATTCTTTCATAAACTGGTTAAATAGGCTACCTCCGGAAAATTCATAGAAGGCTTCGATAATATCAGGCCTCGAAAAACTCTAACGAGTACTAAGTCATTCGAACTCTCGATAAATTCCCTATTGTATGCTAAGGCATTACAAGTTGTGTAAATACAAACGATAAAAAAACTTTTTTCAAGCCGAGAAAGGAGAAAATCATAAAACAGTAACGTCAGATCGGCCTAAAAAATACGAAGCCTAAGGGATATTTTTACTTTGAGTTCGATAAATCATCCTCGCTCAAAAACCTAAGGTTCCTCACTTCGAGTTTAAGAAAGCGCTCGCTCGATCATAAATCCTAAGGGCTATAATAATTCGATTTTTAATTAAATTGCTTAAATCTCGAATCTTAGAATACAACTTATATATGACAGAAGGGAAGAAAGTTCTTATATATATGCCAAAATCATTTACAAGGGCAACATAGCTCGATCAAAATTCTTTACAAAAGGTCTGAAAGTGGCCTCAGAGAAAAGGTAAATACAGAATAAAAGAGCAAAAAAATACTAAGGCTTATGGAGCTTGGTCTTCGTCGGAAACGGTGTCCTCACTCCTGATCTTCTTCTGGCTCATCGGAGTCATCCTCGGGGAAGATCAATCTCCGAGCCTGGTATTCCTCTTCTCGGGCGTTATCAACATCGGCTGCAATATTAAAATCTTGGGTTCGAGCATCTTCTAGGGCCTCCCTTCAAGCTTTCCACTTTGCATGATCGATCGTGCTCCTGGCTTTGGTTTGGATGGACTCGACATCATCTTTGAACTGGGCCACCTTTTCATCGACCTGGATGCCGGCCTTGACCACTTCGGATTTAGCCTTCTCGAGGTCACTTGCGGCCGAATCCAGCTGAGACTAGAGTTCTTTGATTTTCTCGATTTGCACCGAATTCTTCTCGTTCTCAGCTCGATGCTGAGTCTCATCCGATTCTAACTGAGCCTGAACGACATATTTCATAGCAGCCAAGGAGTCCATGATCCCTTTAAGGACATCGGCCTCAGCCCGAACGTCATCCACTAGCTTTTTGAGCTGGTCGATTTGCTCGAGCCTCTGTCAGATCTGAAGAATTGGATCATTAGTTGTTATATCAACTCAGCATCACTATCATAGAGCATAACCTGTTTGGCCATGTTGATATGCTCCTCTCGAGCTGCGACCAGATAGGCCTAGAGTCTTTCGCTAAGGAGCCGGTAAGTATTGTTCTTCTCATCTAAGCTCCGTACTTCGACCTTGTGCTCCTCCTGGGCCCTGACAAAGGCATCATGGTGCAATACCGAAGCCTACAAAATAAAGTGAGAAAAGTGTTAAGAATAATTTACAAGCACGAAGGTAATATGAAATAATGTTCAAAGGTTACACGGTTTAATGTGTCTTGGGCCTCGTTGAATAGATAGGCGGTCCCTACGACATTCATCGCCGCCTGGTCCTCTTCGGTCACCAGACCCCTCAAATACTGGCAACCCCAAACGGGGGGGGGGGGGAGAAAACTCGAATGCTAAGATCGGTGCTAGGGGCCGGAAACTGGTCTAGCAGCCTCAAGTTTGATAGGGACGCGACCGTCCCCGATGATGGTACCTTCCTTGGCACCGATAGGTCACTAAAACCAGGGATCTCCTCAGAAGTATCCACCTCAATCCCATCAAAGAATCCGTGGAAATCCACCCGCTACCCCTCCAACATATTTGCTTCTTGAATCATGGCGCCGGAAATCTAGGGTGAATCCGAGATATTGACCACGTTGGGTTGGACCCTAGATACCTCTTCTGATGCTTAGGGATTTTTGGTTTGAAGATCTACTTCTCCTGTTTTTGATAGGGACGGGGTGGCTTCCGACTCAGAACCTAGGTCGAAGTTCCTTCATTGATCGCCTCCGGTTCGGAGGATTTCCGTGCTGAAACGGCAACCCTCGGGCGAGTCATCAGCCCGGTTCCTTCTTGTTCTTCTTCTTATTTTTCTTCTTCTTCCTCTTCCGACTCATCCATTAGTCGGTGGACTGAATCCACAGATCGGGAAATAAAATTTCCCTTAGGCTTGCGTGGCCTCCTCGTCGGCCTTTTCTTTACCGAGCCCAACGTACGCGGAGCCTTTTTTCTTATTTTCTCCTTAGCTGGCTTCGAAACTGATGATTGAGGGAGGATTTCGTCATCACCAGTAGGAGGTATCATCGGGACATCTTTTCCGAGACCTGCAAAGCAAGGGAAGCAAGTTAGCTAAGAAAGGAGAAATTTTGAAGTAAAGGACAAATAGAAAGCATAAGCTTACCGTTTGGAAAGCTCCATCCAAGCCCGTTTGGAGTAGGTCCTCTGAGTTACTAGACTCTCAACCCATCTTTTTAAATCCGGAACCGGGTTCGACATTTGGGGCACAACTGCAGTAACGAGATAAAATTAAGCCAAAGTTGAAGGAAGTGAGAATAGAGAAAACAAACGCTCAAAGTAGAAAACACTTATCATCGAAGTTCCACATCGTCGGGAACGGAATATCTTCGGCAAGGATCATGTTAGATGTCCTTATTCGAACAAACCTTCCCATCTAACCTTGATCGCGGGTCTAATCGAGGCCGAAGAACGGGGCTTTGCTGGCTCGATGAGTGAGTTTGATTAGTCCTCGATAGATTTTGGGACTATATAGACGCATTAGATGATCGAGGGTAAAGGAGCAACCCTCGATTTTTCTGGAAAAGAAGCAAAAGAGGACAGCGATCTTCTAGAACGATGGGTGAATCTGGCCCAAGGTAACATCATACCATTTGCAGAAGGACACTATCACGAGAGCTAGGGGACTGAATGTAAAGGGGTAAGTGTAAACACTTAAGTACCCCTCTACATATGTGGTGATCGATTCCTCATGGGAGGGAACGACCACGTCCTTATCTACCCAATTACAGTCCTCTTTAACTTTGTTGAGGAGGTCCTCGATGATGGTGCAGATGTACCTCGACAGCGGTTGACACCGGCCCTGCACCGAAGGGGTTTTCTCTATTTTGAAGTCAGCAACCGTCGGGATTGTCGTCGGAACATATTCCCCAGGGTGAGACTCCGCCTCAGCTGCATCGCCGGCGGAGCGAGATGAAGACGGAGTTTCTTTTTGTGACACTATTTTAGAGGTTTTCCATTTGTGAGAAGTAGAAAGTGGAGAAATCAACTAAAGCTCAGAAAAGTTAGGTATGGGAAGTGAGAAGAGATAATTTCTTGGGAGCAAAAGAAGAAAGGAAGATGGGTGTAAACGTTTGAATGAAAAAAGATATGAAGTTTTATAGTTTGGAGGCGACGGTTCGGAGCCACCTAGTGGTCGACCAGCACCTGACAGGCATTTAATGCCTTGGTTACTGGACTGACAGGACGTTTCGGTGCTTATGTTATGATCCAGCCGGTCAATGACATCATCAGTCGAAAAGATGAAGCTCGAGAATTCATGTTGTTTCTCATCATCTTATTTCTGAGAAACGAGGAGACTATTGTATACGGTCAAAACCGCGCTCGCCCGATTTTGTATTGTTAATCGAGGCTAGGATGGAAGACCGACGTCTGGTCGTGTGTTCTATCATATCGTGACATGGAGATACGGTACCAAGCTCGAAATTTGAAGGATCAATTGAGATCGAGACCAGCCAGGATCGAGACCAAACGGGATAGACATAGAGCGAGATCGAATAAATCCTGTTAAAGTCGAGTAACGAAAATTTGAGATACCCGTGATCGGGCAAGGATCGTAACAGAAATCTCAGCACTTATCAAATCAAGAACGATTATTTAGCCAATCATGAGATTTTATTTTGTATTTGGAATTGTACCATAAGTAGAATTCTCCTACTAAATAAAAGAGAATTCTAGTCATTTTGTAATCATCTGATTCATGCATAACAAAGCTATTTTATATTTTATTCCTTAAGCATCCTTGCTCTACCGTTAAGTTCATGCTTCTCAATTACACACTTATTCGGTTCGAGGTCAATCTTGCTCGAGGGTCAAATTGTGCTTTACATTAGTTTGCTTTATTTTACAGTTAATTTCTAATATCATCTTTCATATTTCTCAATTTGTGCCAAGTGAAATCACTTATCTTTAAAACTACTTATAAATTTAATTATTATCCAATTTTAAGAGTAAACATAATTGAAGAAACAACTACACTGGTGAGTGGTGACCCAAACATAATGCCAAGAGCCCACATGTACTGCAAAAAGAATCCAAAAGCATCAACTTCTTTTCTATTAAGGGAGTGAGTATGAGTATACAAAAGTCTGAAATGATATATTGTGCTATCTTTTCATGCCACTTATTCTTTTTTGTTCTAACTGGTCTTCAAGAATCCTAGGAGAGAGGTTAGGGCCGAGTTAACAATTTTAACGATTGTAGTGTGGTTCATGTGTTGCGGCTTATAGGATCTATGTTACATCAATGGTCATATTGTCAATCGCATCTGTTATCTCTTGCCTTGGAATTGGATGGTCTCTATTGATGCTATCTGAAATGAAGCTAATGATTTAGCCAATTTAACTTTTAGTCAATAGTTTATCTATAGTTTTATTTTTTATGGATATACACTTATACTTTGTAGCATTAATTCTTTTTGCGTGTTGGAGGTGATGTTATTGGGGTTTTATCTTTTTGTTTGACTTCAGATAGTCTTTAATTTGTTGATTTGTTTTGTCTTTCGAAAAAAAGAAAGATGAAACTGACAATCAACTGAGCGTTACCCAAGGATGAAATTAAGGCACAAAAATTATCGTTCGGTGATGAAAATCAACAACAATAACTACCCAGTAAAGTCCCACAAAGTGGGGTTTGGGAAGGGTAATCTGTACACAGACCTTATCCCACCCCGAAAGGGCAGGGAGGTTGCTTTCAATAGACCCTCGGCTCAGGAAGACGGGAATAAACACGAAAAGACAATACATTAGTAACTTTCAATAAAAAGTAACAGCAAAAACATAAAAACATGAAAGTAATAACATAAACATAAAAGCCATCAGATAAGTGACAAGCAATACCATTAGTCAGTATCTAAGGGAAGAGAACGCACAATATAGACCGCGAGCCCTCTAAGGTCAATCCTATCCAAAACCCGCCCCACCCAAGGATTGAAGAATGAAAAGCTTTATTATCCCCTATTCTACAACCCTGATACTTGACCTCCAGACCTTTCTATCAAGAACAACCTGATACGTTCGGTGATGAAAATCATAATTCACAAATTATGCAGATGACCCTACCCACTCCCCAAGTCCCTTGTTTCTTTCTTTTTTGTTTGATGAGTCAATAAAATCCATAGGTAAATATATTTTTTTTATTAAAGGTGATTTCATTTTCAAAGCTTAAATCACTAATCGCTCATTAAAGATAAAAATATACATATTACTCTATGCAATCATTGCATCGGGAGGGTCGATGCATAAGGCGTTAATCGATGATATTTATAAGGAAAAAGAAGAAGAAGATTTTGAAAATTTATGAAATTAAACATATTATCATATATGTATTTGTTATAAACTTTTTCAGACGTATGATGTTAAAATACGCAAGAACATGTATATGACTTTAAAAGCTTAGTATTAACATTAAAAATAAAAGTTAAATTATTTTTAAATTAAGAAAGCTATCATTATTTTAGGATCAGACTAGAATAAAATTGCCACCACATAAACTCAAATGAAGAGAGTATTATTTAGGATATTTTAGTAAGTTTACTCTCTTTGTCTCGTTTTTTAAGTCACTTTCTTCTTTTATTTTTTCGAATGAATATATATATATATATATATATATATATATATATATATATATATATATATATATATATATATATATATATATATATATATATATATATATATTCACGAAGGACTGGAGACCTTCTTCTTGAGTCCTCTCGGCGTATGTTAAGCTAACATGTGTCGAACTTGGTTATGGATGGAAAGAAGACTCGAGGTAGACCAAAGAAGCAACAACTCAAAGTTGATGACAAAATTCCAAAGCTAAACACCATGGAAAGGAACTCAACAGTGGTTATGGAGTCTATTTCTGGAGCTTCAAAGATGCAAGCTAGATCTGTCAATGTCGCACAGATCTCTCAAGGAGAAGCTTCAGGATCAGCTAGTCAACAACAGAAAAAGGCAAATCAAAGCCCAATCCCCATGCTTGTCGACCTAAGGGGAAGTGTCACACCCCCCTCTGCTCGAGTAGCTACTGTTCCATTGAAGAGCAAGGAGCGGAAAAGTGTATCTCAAGCTCATTTACCTGCAGCAGCTAATAATGCTCGAGTCGTTGCTGCTCCATTGAAGAGCAAGGAACAGGAAATAGTATCTCTAGCTCCTTTACCTGTAGCAACCAATAATCCATCTCCGGAGGAGCCTAAGGAGTCTACTTGGGCTGGAATACTTATAGGTAACAGATCTGCTGCTAATGGTATGACTTGAGCTACATAACTCCTGAAATTGTAGAAGGAAACTTAGTGGATAAGCTTGAAAAAATAGAAATTGAGAAGGAAAACTTGAAATGGAAGTGTGCCTTAATAGTGTATGTGCTTGGTGAAAAATCTGGATACAATTACATGAAGCAATACATTAATCAGATGTGGAACACTATGACTATGCCAGAACTATACTATCATGATGAAGCGTATTACATAGTCAGGTTTCATAGCATGACTGATATGAAAGAAATCATGTGTGTTGGTCCATACACAGTGAACAATAGATCTTTGATAATGAAACTCTGGTCTCCACAGTTTGATTTTGGCTCAGAATTTTTGATAGATATACCTTTATGGGTAAGGTTTCCTAGGTTGCCTATGAACTGTTGGAGTGGTAACTCACTGAGTAGAATTGCAAGTACCATAGGAATTCCAATGTTTGCAGACGAGTGCACTGCCAAACAATCAAGAATTTCCTTCATTAGAATACTTATTGAAATAAATGTTACTAAGACCTTACAAAGCAAGGTACCAGTTATGGATGACTCGGGTTCTATATTTGAGCAGGCTGTTGAATATGATTGGAAGCCAGAGTTCTGTGAAAAATGTCTAAAAACTGGGCATGACTGTGCAAAAATTCCCAAAGAGGGAGTCAAACAAGATTAATATCCCAGGAAAAGGACACCACCACCAGTGAAGCAGATATGGAAAATTAAAGAAACAACAGTGGCTCTTATGTTGAGGAAAGCCAAAAACAGGTGGAAGAATCAAGCAAAGAAGTAAAGTGTACTTCTGAGCAACCAGTGAACACAGAGGATAAGCAGCTAACAGAGGAAGGCCCACAAAGACAATTAAAAAAGGGGAATATTGCAGTTGATATCAATGGGGTTCCAATGATGTATGCTAAAGCAATACTATCTCCTGTGAAACAAGGGCCACAACAACAAAAGATGGCTAACTTGAAACCACCTGTCATAGGTGGTCAAACTCATTATACCTAATGTCTTGGATGGTGTGGAACATATGGGGTACCAACAAGAGATACAAACAAAAAGAGTTTTGTACCTATATAAAAGAAAATAATATAAAGTTAGTTGGCATAGTAGAAACTAGAATAAAGAAGGATAAGGCTGACCATATAGCTCAGCTAGTGGTATCGGGATGGCAAGCAAGGTACAATTATGATCATTCACTTAATGGGAGGATTTGGATGTTATGGAATCCTAAATTTTATGACATAATAGTGCTAAATCAATCTGCTCAAATAATACATTGTAATATAGTTGGCAGAAAGAATCCAATGAACTTCTTCATGACAGTAGTCTATGGATTCAACACCAATAAAAAAAGGAAACCATTGTGGCAACAATTGCAGGACTTAGAACCACAAATCACTATACCATGGATCATCTAGGGAGACTTCAACTCAGTTTTAACAATACAAGACAGGCTTTGTGGTAATCCAGTCATAAGTAATGAAGTGCAAGATTTCTCAGATCGTATGCAGGTGTTAAACTTGAATGAGTTACTTTGGAAGGAGGATTTATACACTTGGTCAAACAAGCAACAAGGGGTTGACCGAGTCTATAGCAAAATTGATATAACTATAGGAAATGATGACTGGATGCAAACATAAGGGCACATGAAAGTAGAATACAGACTCCCATTCATATTAGATCATGCTCCAATGGTAATAACAATGAGGAGAGCAGAACCAAGTGGTAAGATTCCATTTAGATTCTTCAATGTATGGGATGATCATCCAAACTTCATGACATTGGTAGAAGAAGTATGAAAAGAACACCATAACTCAGATCCTATGAAGAATTTTTGGCACAAGCTGAAGGCTCTAAGGCCTTTACTGAAGCAACTAAACAACATAGAATTTAGAGGTATCAAAGAAAGATTGGAACAAACAAGGAACAAGCTGCAGGGGATACAAGATCAAATGTCTACATGCTACTCAGATGAACTGGTTGCTGAGGAGAAACAACTCTTAGAGAATCTGTAAAAATGGTCATTAATAGAAGAAAGCACCATTCAACAGAAAGCTCGAGCAAAATGGATAAAACTATGAGATGCAAATTCCAAGTATTTTTTAGCAATTATGAAGGAAAGAAGACAAAAAAAATCATCACAAAACTTGTCAATGCTTTTGGAAATAGACTAACAGACCAACACCAAATCCAAGCAGAGATCATTACCTTTTATAAATCCCTGATGGGACTTGTTGCAGCCCAATTACCTGCAGTAAAAAAACAGGTGATTGAGAATGGGCCAGTTCTCAATCATATGCAGCATAGCAGTCTATGTGCTGAAATTACAGATCTAGAATTATATGAAGGATTGTGTGCTATTGGAGATGATAAAGCACCAGGGGTAGATGGATATAATTCCTTGTTCTTCAAAACTGCTTGGCCCCATCTAAGCTCAGAAATTTATCAAGCAGTTAAGGAATTCTTTCAAACAGGGAAGTTATACATAGCAATCAACTGCACAACCATCACAATACTTCCTAAAGTTCCTAACCCTTCAAGCATCAATGAATACAGGCCAATATCTTATTGTACAGTATTATATAAACTCATTGCCAAGGTATTGGCCAACAGAATTTAGAAAGTCATTGCTTCAATAATCTCAGATATACAAGCAGGATTCATCCCAAGTAGAAAGGTGGCTGACAAAAGGTGGCTGACAATGTCTTGCTTGCTCATGAATTGGTCAAGGCTTATTAAAGGAAGAATATATCACCAAGATGTCCCATCAAGGTGGATATTCAAAAGGCTTATGATACAATGGATTGGAGGTATCCACAACAAATGCTAGAAGGATTGGTCTTCCCAAACAAATTCACTAAGTGGATTATGGACTGTGTGACAACAGTCAACTATAATATAATCATTAATGGATAAACAACTAAACCATTTGATGAAGCTAGAGGACTGAGACAAGGGGAACCATTGTCCCCTTTTTTTGTTTGCTATAGTAATGGAGTACTTGAGCAGAAATTTAAAGATTTTGAAGCAGGAAAAAACATTCCACTATCATCCCATGTGTTCAAGGCTGGACTTAACTCACTTGAGTTTTGCAGATGATCTCTTACTTTTTAAGAGGAGATGCTACATCTGTATCATTGCTACATGACAGATTCAACATTTTCTCAGCAGCATCTGGTCTTAAAGCTAACCTAGCCAAAAGCTTTATTTACTATGGAGGAGACAACCTAGAAGTGCAGCATGAGATACAACAAAAGCTAGGATATAGTCAAGGTTCCCGCCCTTTCAGATATCTGGGCATAGCACTTGACACAAAGAAACTCTCAGTAATGCAATGACAGCCACTCATTGACAAAATAGTGGCTAGAATATCCTCTTGGACAGCAAAGAAGTTATCATATACAGGCAGAATTCAATTGGTGCAACATGTAATCTTTGGTATTCACGCTTATTAGGTACAAATCTTCATCATACCAGCTAAAATTGTTAAAGCAATAGAGGCCTACTGCAGAAACTATGTGTGGTCGGGGGCGAATATAATCACTAAAAAAGCTTTAGTGGCATGGGACAAGATGTGTGCACCTAGAGCAACAAGGGGACTTAACTTGATCAACTTGGCATTTTGGAATAAGGCAACAATCACAAAAGCTTGTTGGGAGTTGGCAAACAAGAAATATAAGTTGTGGATCAAATGGATTCATAGCTACAACATCAAGGATCAAATCTTTGCCATCATGGAAGCACCAAAACAGACATCTTGGATGGTAAGGAAAATATTTGGAGCAAGAGGTAATCTCGATTGGATCAGCAATAGCCAAGCTAATCAAAAGACAGTAATTAAGCAGGATTACCTGCAACGGTTAGGAGAGTTGCCTAAAGTCCCATGGAAAGGCTTAATGTATCACAATCAAGCGCGACCAAAAGCAACCTTCACAATGTGGCTACAACTACAGGGAAGAATGCTCACTGTTGACAGATTAAAGAACTGGGAAATACTAGTGAATGATACATACTGCTTTTGCAATCAAGCACCAGAAATAAGGGATCACATCTTTGTAAAATGTACATATGGTAGAAATATATGGCGCAGGCTCATGCAATGGATACAAGTGCGTCAACCATTTACAACATCATGGTCTGAATGGCAGCAGTGGATTGTAAAGAAAGCAAAGGGGCGATCTCAACTGGCCAGAATACTCAAACTAGTATTTGCAGAATATACATACACATTGTGGATTGAGAGAAATACAAGGATATTTGAGAAGAAAGCAACAACATGGGATGTCCTTTCAAGGAGAGTGGTANAAAACACTCGGGCATTAGCCGGGCGTTTGGCCCCTAAAGTCAGGCTGTCCCTGGCGTTAGTGGGGCGTTTGGCCCCTAAAGCCAGGCTGACCCTGGCGTTAGGGGGCGTTTGGGCCCTAACGCCAGGCCTGCCTTGGCTTTAAGGAGGCGTTTGAGCCCAAACGCCTGGGTCCCCATGTCCAGTCAATTCCAAGTTTTGAAGAGTTTAAGTGTTTCCTGGGAGGAATAGAAGTCTCCTACATGTTTAGGGTTGTCCTAAATATATAAATAGACCCCAAAACACAACTTGAAGGGGGATTCGAAAGAGAAGGAAGCCATTGAAGTGAAAAAAAACCTGTGGATTACTACTCAGTGAAGCAAACATTGATTTTCATAGCTTTTACTTATTATTTTGTAGTTCAATTATGCAAGTTATTTTAGAATTAATCCTTATGAATACGAGTAGCTAATTTTCTTAACCTAGGGTTTTGGTGGGACCCGTTGGGGGATAAACTTATTGTGATATTAATATAGTTTTGATTGGTTGATTAATCT
>ML306542.1:0-82682 GCA_005239505.1 Nicotiana paniculata | reverse complement strand
GGTGGTTGCGATTAGGTTGTTGGTATGGTTGATTAAATTGTTATACTTGGGCATGTGTAAAGACCTGGCTAGAGAAATTTCAGGTGTTTGAATAAATTCTGAGCTTATTATATGGATAAAGAAGAAATCTCCAAATTTGATGAACATATTGTGCTCGACTGGGTTGTGTAGCATGGGCGGGTGCTCGAGATGTTAAACAATGATTTCAGGAAGCTCCAGAGCAGTTCTTAGCACGTTCGAGGATGAACATCGGTTTAAGTAGAGGGGAGAATGTAACGACTCGACTGGTCATTTCAAGATCTAGCGCGTCGTTTAGCGGTTTGAGGCCGTGAGTAGCTTCGTGTCAGATATTATGACCCGTGGGCGTGGTCGGAATTGAATTTCAGGAAGTTTAGAGTTGGTTTGGAAAGAAAATTCTCATTTCAGAAGCCTTGAGTTGGTGAAATCAACTAAGATTGGAATTTTGAGTAAACGATCTCCGAATCAGGATTTGAAGGTTCCAGCAGGTTTGTATGATTATTTCGGACTTGGGTGTATGTCCGGATCGGGTTTTGGATAACCCGGGAGAGTTTCAGTGTATATTATGGAAGTTAGCATTTTAGAAGGATTTCATGAATTTGGGGTTGGAGTGCATATCAGTAAGGTTGATGTCCGTTTGGGATTCGGAGTCTAGGAATAGCTCTGTAGGGTAATTCTGGAGTTGGGATCGCGATCGGAAGTAATTTCGTATGTCCGGAGGTCATTTTGAAGTCATTTGGCTAAAGATAGAAATTTGAAGGTTTTTGAGAAATCCGGCCGGAAGTGGAAGTTTTGATATCGAGGTCGGAATGCGATTCCTGAAGTTGGAGCATGTCCGTAATGTTGAATATGACTTATGCACAAAATTTGAGGTCAATCAGACGTGATTTGTTAGGTTTCGGCATCGGAGGTATAAGTTTGAAATTCTATGTTCTTAAAGAATTAGATTTGAGTGCGATTCGTCATTTCAGAGTTGTTTGATGTGATTTGAGGGCTCGAGCAAGTCCGTGTCGTGTTTTGGGACAGGTTGGTATAATTGGACGGGATCCCGGGAGCCTCGGGTGGATTCCAGGTGTTTAACGGATCAAAGTTGAAGTTGGAAGAATGGCTGAATTGCTGTCATCTGGTGCAACCGCACCTGCGAGGCTTTGACCGTAGGTGCGAGTGTGGGCTTGGCTTGGCTGGGAACCGCAGGTGCAATGGAAAAATTCTGCACCTGCGAAGCCGCAGGTGCGATCTAGCTGGAATTGAGGGAAACCGCAGGTGCGGTGGATTTGGTCGCACCTGCGAGATCACATGTGCGGAGGTAGGGCCGCAGGTGCGGAAAATGCCTGGGCATAATGTTTTTAAAATCGGGTTGAGCCATTTCTCTCGCATTTTTCTTTGGGTTGAGACGATTTTTGGAGAGCTTTTCCAGGGATATTTCACCAAGCATCAAGAGGTAAGTGGTTCTACATGGTTCTAAGGTCAAATACAACATATTGCATGGATTTTTGAGCATGAAATTGGTAGGAAAATTGGGAAACTTTGAAGAAATCTAGAATATGGAAATTTTGGATTTTTAACCACGAATTGAGCATGAATATTTGAGTAAATTATATATTGGAGTTAGTAAGGTTGTGGGTAGAATGTATCTTCGAGAATTTTGGATTTTCGGGCACGTGGCCCCAAAGGGCATTTTGGTCATTTCTCCGAGCGGGGTTGGGAAAGTATATTATCTGAATTTGTTGTGAGTATTATGATGAATTTTCATTGCTTTGTCATTTATGTGGTAGTTTCGGACTATTATATTGAGAGATGCACTTTTGGGACGGGCCGATCGATCCTTCGGCAGTGCGTAGAGAGATTGAGAGATGCACTTTTGGGACGGGCCGATCGATCCTTCGGCAGTGCATAGAGAGATTGAGAGCCGCACTTTTGGGATGGGCCGATCGATCCTTCGACAGTGCGTAGAGAGGTTGAGAGATGCACTTTTGTGACGGGCTGATTGATCCTTCGGCAGTGCATAGAGACTGGTCGGTTGTCTTACCCTTGTGTGCACATGACTATTTGGTACTATTCTATTGGCATTGGCTTGACATGTATTTGGGAAAAAGGAAAGTGTACATTGTTGTTTATTCTCAGTGGTTACCTGGATCTCTTTTGTTCTCCCTAGACCCACCCACCAAATGGAACTCTGCTCTTTTTTGTTAGGTTAGAACGAGTATGAAGTCAGGGAGGAAGAAGAGAGGGAAGAAAGAAAATAGTAATATTTACCTTTCTCAGCTCTCAGAAATGAAGAAGGAATCAAAAATCTAGTGAACCCCTCAAACTCCGTAGGTAATTCGAGACAATTCAAGTAGAAAAAGATAAGCTAAGATAAAGAACTTGAACATTGACAATAGAAAGTTAAATACTACCATTCTTTCGCGTTGACTCTTCCGCGGAGTAGCCTAAAGAATCCCTTTTTTTGCTTATTACTCCTATAGAACGAGAGATTCGGCAACATTCACTGAGTAAAAAGAAACGTCCACTTTCTTTCATAAGAAAACTTCTTGTAAACTAAGATTAGTCTTAGATTAGGTAGGAAAGGGAATCGCATCCCCGACCAGGCCTTCAAGTCCTGTTATCGGAGAGGGAATTTTTCCATTATTTATCCTATTTCCGCACATGAGTCCGAACGCTATGTTGAATGTGAGACCGAGACTACACTACGTAGGTACCTGTGCAGGTGAGGCGTCGGTCGGTCCTAGAAACGGCGGCAGCGAGGAATCCAATGCACTAACTCCTGGAAGCTCCATTCATGCCCACCTACCGATCGAGGAAGACGCTACCGATCCCTGAATCGAGGGACTACGCGCTTTCAATCCCTTACAGCTTCCTTCCAAGCCCTTCCACTGCCCGAACTACCAATCGCCCCACTATCTGCTATTCTGGTTCGACTCAAACTTCTGTCATGTCAAGCTTCCTGACCTGCTTTGTACCAGCCGGTATTTTGTGTACTTCTGGGCGCTGACTAGCCCTACTCAACGCCCTACACCCTTCTCTTGAGCGCTTCATTGAGAATTTCTCTTTCTTATCCCGTCCTTACGCTACACTATCCATAAGGTTATGTACTTCATATGTACTTGTTGCTCACTGTCTTTCATGTCTATTGTATTTCATCATATTCTATCACATGTTGTATTGTCGGACCTTAGTAAGAGTCTAATTTTCCCGCTCGTCACTACCTCTCTGAGGTTAGGCGGACGACTTACTGAGTACACGTTATTTTTGTACTCATGCTGCACTTGCTGTGCATTTTATTGCACATGTATTTTCATAGCAATGTGGAGGATTCGGAGACTTAGGCGAGCTGCACCATCCGGAGGCGATCCGCGGCTGGCAGAGTCACCTTATACTGTATTATTCATTTTAAATTTCCTTGTCCAATTGTATTTCGGACAGGCTTGAAGTGATTGTATAACTTCTTAGATAATGCTCATGTACTTGTGACACCGGGTTATGGGGATGTGTTGAGGTTTATTTCTTTAAATTGAATTGATGTGCTGTCGTATTTAAGTTTACTAAAATGTATTTATTTGTTTATGAAATGCATGAAAAGGTAACAATTTCGAAAATGTTAAAACTGTAAAGTTGTTTCAATTAATTTATGGTTTGGCTTGCCTGACCTTGTGTCCGACGCCATCACCGCCGTAGGGATTTTGGGTCATGACAGATTTATAGCATTTGCCACAAAATAGTTGAACCAAATTTGAAGGCTACATCAAACGATGGGGAGTCGGATGTAACTAATACTCCAATTGTCCCAATTTATGTGACACTTTTCACTTATCGATATAAAATTTCATAATCTTGACCATGAATATGAACATAGAAAATTTAAGTTTTTGGAAATAAAATTTTCATATTTGGAAGTTACATAAAAAGTACTATAAGTCGAAATAATTAATAATTCAAAATATTTGAAAGAATCACGGTCAAAGAAGGATTCGTTTGACTCTCGAAAGCCGAACATCATCATATAAAATGGGACGGAGGAAGTATCTACCTGGAAGATCTCATCAATATATCCCCTGTATTACTATCATGGACTAGCCAATCACACCACATACCATTCTTTCCTGAATCAGCTACCCAAAGTGTCTATTTGAACAACATCGCCCATGAACAAAAGAAATCGAAGCATGATCATAAGTCTACGTGATTAATTTCTTCGAAATGGAAAAGGAAAATAAGCAATTAGTATGCCAGGAACAGATCTTGATATAAGAAGAATCTAAAATAAGATAAATAATTACCATATTCAACCAACTTAAGGGTTCGAGCTGTGAGAAATAACCATTAATACTTGCATTAGGATAGGCTGTATACATCACACCCTTAGAGGCTTAAGAGTGAACTTTTCTTTAGTTCCTCTGAGAGGAACTAAAACCATAAAATCAAGAGCAGAAACTTTCCAAGTAGGATAGCGATCCACAAAAACCTGCATCTTCGTCACAACCCATATCAAATTTCTTTTGGACATTTCTGGAGTTGACCCGAAACCATCCCCCATAAATCCTACACTCTTCGCGTGGATAAGAGATGTTTTATGCAGTACACCAACTCAAGCTCATGAAGTAATATGAACCTAAAAGTTAATATATTTGTAAGAAAATGAGTTGTGATCATAAGTAAGAGAAGTTATTTTCTTCCTTTTCATCAAAAATGTTTCCCAATCACAGGAAAACATTTTTGATGTTATTTTCCCTTATATAAAACACACCTTCTGTTTAATGCGCAAGTTCCAAAAATTCCATGCCTACCTGCAAAAGATTCATCATCATTTCTATAGACGCAACCCTATCAGCCTTGATTTCTATCACGACCCAAATTTTCCTCCATTGGGTATTGTGATGGCACATAGTCTTAGGGACTAGGTGAGCCTAACATTTCCACTGAACAAAAACTATAAAGGAATTTTAAAAATATTTCAAAATAGAATTCTTGACACAGTTTACAATTTCCCAAAACCCGGTAAGTACAAGTCATAAGCTCTACGAAATCTTTCTATCAAATCTAAGTACAACTGCCTAGGAATAAGTAAGTAGAATTGAATAGAAATAAAATAGGAAGGTGACTCCGAAGCCTGCGAACGCAGCAACAGGTTACCTTGAGTCTCCTTAGCAACGATATGCGCAGCTACCAACAACCATAATCTGAAGCTGCACACAAAAATGTGCAGAAGTGTAGTATGAGCACGCCACAGCGGTGCCCAGTAAGTATCAAGACTAACCTCGGTGAAGTAGCAACGAGGACTAGTCAAGACACCACCGGTCTAATAAGTAAAAAGGCAAGATGTATAAATAACCGATCAAAAATATCTATCTAAAGATTTCTCAATGTAATTAACAATACGATCGAATAATACGGAAGAATAATTCAATAATCACGATCAACAGATAGCATAATATAAATACGCAAAGAGAATGGAAAGGATACAATCCAAATGGCGGGAACTACAACCCAACAAAAAAAATACAAGCAACTCCGCACTACATCAATTTATTCACGTCAGGCCTTAACCAATGACTCAATAAAACTGGTCAAACTTTCGATGAAAACCTTTAAATCGTGAGTTCATTTTGAAAACATTAAAGATATAATCATTTCGGAATAGAGAAATTTCTTCTTGAAACATACTTTCTTTGGATGTATATTTATATACTTTTATAAAGAGAAATCTTTATAACATAGTCTCTTCAAATACGGGATGTTCAAATACACTTTCCCAAATACTGCTCTTTCAAGTATTATCAAAATACGTGATGTTCAAAATATATTTTCCCAAGTACTGCTCTTTCAAATATCATCAAAACACGTGATGTTCAAGATATATTTTTCCAAGTACTGCTCTTTCAAATATCATCAAATCACGTGATGTTCAAAATATATTTTCCCAAGTATTGCTCTTTCAAATATCATAAAAATACGTGATGTTCAAACATATTTTCCCAAGTACCGCTCTTTCAAATATTATCAAAATACGTGATGTTCAAAATATATTTTCCCAACTACTGCTATTTAAAATATCATCAACATACGTGATGTTCAAAATATATTTTCCCAAGCACTGCTCTTTCAAATATCATCATTCTGCAAGACAAATGTTTTTCAAATATACTTTTGAAAAGAAGTCCTCTATTCATAACTTTTCCTGGAGATAATTGCTTTTCAGCTATACTTTTCAATATATATATTTGTATCTTTCGGTTCAAATCTCCACAATCATAAACTACCAGAACTTAGTCCGCCACTCAAAATTTTTTATGAAATACAGTACAGGGAGAAAGCTCCCGGATATCTGTTCGTAGTCACAATTTAAATATGCGATGCAGTACAGGGGGAAAGCTCCCAGATCTCTGTCCGTAGTCCCAATTTAAATATGTGATGCAGTATAGGGGGAAAGCTCCCGGATCTCTATCCGTAGTCCCAATTTAAATATGCAATGCAGCCACTGAGGAAAACAACCAGAATGCAACAGAAAAAACATATATTGCCACAACCGGCGCAAAAGCAAACAAGACCGAATACAAAGTGCGATGAGCAAATAAATACAAAGACTTAAATCACAAAAGTGGTAACAAATGGCTCATAAGAAGTAGCCACTAAGAGGAATGCCAAGCACAAAGAGAGAACAACATAACGAGGAGAAGACAAGACAAATATAGCAACGATTCTATACATTCAAGTTCGCAACCAAGAAACCAAATCATCCCGGCAAGGGAATCAGCTATAACCAATCTCACTTAGACAATTAGCTTCACCGAATAACTCGGTTTGAGCAATGCTCAGTAAGTAGGCAGCATATGAAGGAAGACATAACATAACGGTAGGAAAAACAAAGTCTTCATTTAAGTCAATTAAGATCATATAAGAAACAAGGAATTCTAGGTAAGTACTTCTAACTTGAACAGGAGGAGATGAGACTAGAAATCAAGAATTCAGATATAACAAGTTCAATTCATATACGGGGAACCTAAGGACCCAAAAATCCCTAAAGGGCAGTCTATTTGCAAATAAGTTCGAGTACACACTCGTCAGCTCGCGTACGCGGACTACAATCAATATAGAAGACTCAATCCTAAGGGGTAGTTCCCCCACACAATGTTAGGCAAGATACTTACCTCAAAGACGACAACCCGGCACTCAAAAATAAGACTTCTCGGGCAAGAAGGCATCTGGACGGCTCAAAATCAACTAAAACAACTTCAAAATACATAAAAACGTATCATGAACGATTTCGAATAATAAAGTTTCAATCTTTGCAAATTTATAAAAATCGACCCAAAAGTCGACCTCCGGGCCCGCACCTCGGAACCCGATAAATTTTACGAATTCCGATTACCCATTCCGACACGAGTTCACCCATACCAAATTCATCCAATTCCGATAACATTTGGTCATTCAAATCATGAATTTTCATTTTTTGAAGTTTTCTTTCAAAACCCACAATTCCCTCACCCCAAAAGACAATTTAAATGATAAAAAAAAGAACTAATTCATGAAATATATTTAATTCTAGTGGAAGAACACTTAACCATTCGATTTGTGTGAAAATCCCACAAGGAATCGCCCAAAACCAAGTTCTAGAAGTCAAAATATGTTTAAAATGGTGAAACCCCCGATTTTGGAAACTTATAATCTTCCCAGGCTTTTAAAGAATCGTGATCGTGGGGATCGAGGCGCGATCACGTAGAAGGAAAATGAAGCTGGCTTAATATGCTCTACGCGATCGCGAAACAGTTTATGCTATCGTGTATAAGGAGTAAGTTGGCTTCTGCGATCGGGGACCAACTATTGCGATCGCAGTGAAGGAAATTACTGGGCGAGTCAGACACTCTAGGAGATTGCGGATCCTTTTATGCGATCGCATAGAAGTAAACCAGATGACAGTTTTCAGCAGTTCAAAATAGGAAAAAAGGACCCGGAACCTATCTGAAACACACTCGAGGCCCCCTGGGACCCCGTCCAAATGCACAAACAAGTCTTATAACTTAATATGGACTCGCTCGAGGTTCAGAATCACATAAAATAACACTAAAACGACGAATCAAACCAAAAATCAATGAAATTTCTCAAAACTTCTTTAAACATCAATTTTTGTATTTAAGGTCTGAATCACGTCAGACTAAGTCCGTTTCTTACCAAATTTCACATATAACACATATAAGACACACCGAACCTGTACCGGGCTCTGGAACCATGATACTGGCCCGATATCACAGGTTTCACCTCAAATTTCATTTTCAAAAACCTTTATATTTTTCAGAAAACAATTTTCTTTAAAAAAAATTCATTTCTCGGGCTTGAAACCTCGGAATTCGATTTCGGGTATACACCCAAGTCCCATATTTTTCTACGGACCTTCCGGGACTGTCAAATCACGGGTCCGGGTCCGTTTACCAAAAAAATTGACTGAGGTCAACTTTATTCAAATTTCCAATACAAAATTATCATTTTTATCAAAAAAAATTCACATAAAGGCTTCCCGGCTACATGCCCGGTCTGCACACGCAAATCGAGGTGAGATAGAAAGAGGATTTCGCGACCTCGGAACACAGAATTAGCTAGAAATATACGGGATGACCTTTTGGGTCATCACAATTTCATATGACCTGATGCTGAAACTTTGACAAAAAACAAAGCCATCTAGCATGAGTTTTCCCGGTCAAAAAAGGTCGATATTGAGGTTGTGATCATGCTTAAGGCAAAACTTTGATCCATTCACATGCAGCGGTGCTTGAGAATTAGCCTTAATTTTTAGGCTACGAAAAGAAGATTTCTTAGAATTGGCAGGAAGACTTTCTCCTAGCTTTCCTGATGCGCTTTCTCTAAATTCAGGTGAATACTTTGTGACGGGGAGAAATTTTTAGGTTTTAATTTTAATGATGAGAATAATATATTTGCTCTTGGTATATGAACTCAAGGGAAGCAACCAAGATTGGAGGAATCAATCAAAGGGAATCAAGGATAGCGTCCAAGACTGAAGGAATCAATCAAGGCAAGGATATCAATCCAAGATTGACTGACGCGGTAAAGAGTATCGAAGATCCTGCAAGATGATAATTCAAACTGCTATTTCTGGAAGGACCAAGATTCAAGAAGAAAATTCGGCGCCATCAAGACATGTAGAAGGAAAGTAATTAAAGTCCTCTCATCAAGGAAGAGCAATGGTAGAATAACCTTATTCTTGGGAAGAATCAATTTATTTCCAAGGATCGAATCTCTTGGGTTGGAAAATCTCTTTAGCAAACAACCTCCTACAAAGTATTTATACACATCTTTGAAACTTAACGAAATATACTTTGATCGAACCAAATACCCTCTCTTTGTTCTACTGCAAACAAGCATTGTAGCTATACTAGACTTGTTGTGTAACAAGTTAGAGAAGAAAGAGAGAAAAACACTGGTTAGGCATTGTATCAAAGAGAAACGAGTGTCGTAGAAACTGAGCCATTGGTGTAAATCACACCATTCACTGTGTACTCGAGAAACATATTCACTGAAAGAGAATTCCCTTGCAATCCAAGGGGATTGGACTAGGATTCACATTGAATTCGAACCAGTATAAAAATTATGGTGTCTTTAATTCCTGCATTTTTTTTCTGCATCTTAAATTCTGTTGTTCTTATTATCTCGCTATTACATCTAGTCGACTAATTGGTGCGCCCCTTTTTCTCGCATAATCAGGTTTCGACACGTGACAACCCTTTTAAGGAAGGTGTTAAAAGAGAGAGTAGCTACCTAACGGGTTTGAGGTGTGTGAGGGCACCTATTTGCAAATAACTCTGGTTCAACCAGTCTGTGTCACCAAAGATCGGGTAAGGGCTCAAATTACCTCGAAGAGAAGGTGTTAGGCACACTTCGAGGTCCACAACAGTAGGTCCCGACCGAACTCGAATTATATGAATTAGTCAAATGACCAGAGAGAAAAACTAGAAGTTTGGGCAGTTATTATTAAAAGTCACGGAATAAACACAGATAATTTATTTAAAGACAATATAGGGGGGGGGGGGGGTCCTATGTTTTTTAGCCTAAAGGATCACCCCGTGCAAGATAAATAATACTTTATAACTCCCTCAAGATGGGTTGTTAATCCTATTATTCAGTAGGCACAGACTATCATCTCCTGCTACCCGATTACTATCTTTAAGTTTTTACCTAGAGCGCACTAGTTGATTCTAAAATGTGCCTTATGCATGCATTACCCGTCCCATAAATAAAAAACCTATGTTTTTTAGCCTAAAGGATCACCCCATGCAACATAAATAATACTTTATAACTCCCTCAAGATGGGGTGTTACTCCTATTATTCAGTAGGCACAAACTATCATCTCCTGCTACCCAATTACTATCTTTAAGTTTTTACCTAGAGCGCACTAGTTGATTCTAAACCGTGCCTTATGCGTGCACTACCCGTCCCATTCCTATGGCCCAGAAGGCGTTTGAACCTCTATTTTGGATGATTCTAGACTTAACTTAGGCTGCTCAAAATGATAAAACTAGGCGACATACTGCTCAAACTGATAAAACTAGGCGACATACAAAATAAATTGGACTTCATGTAAAGAAAATTAAGGGCTCAAGTTAGCCTCCACACTTAGAAAACAAATGCACGCAAACAAATTCTCACATTGGGCGTTAGACAGTTTCATAGTTGTGGCAAATCGAATCCATTAAGCCCTATAGACATGGTTTATATGTGACCTCGGAACTCAAACATGCATGCAATTTTAGATGCAAGGTGCCATTTTATAGACATGATTTATAAATAACTATACGATTTAGGGGGATTTGGTATTGCATGTTTATTATTGAAATTATAGATTACAAATGATTAAACCTATAGACATGATCTCTAGGTGATTTACGCAGTAGTTGGCAGTGATAACCATTGAAAATACTCATAATTACTCAGTTTGATCCTATAGGCATGCTTTCTAACATTGGAATGGCTAAGCAACGAAATAGTGTTTGAAAGTTCAATATTAACACTTCAAAGCGAGTGGTAATACCCTATAGGCAGGATTTCTAACGATTAATGATTGAAACTGATTTTTATACTTAGCTCCTATAGACATGCCTTCTAGGTGAGCAGTACCTCAACAATAGCAAATTAACCAATTAACGTCCTATAGGCATGATTTCTGGATGAAAATCAGTAGAACATAAGCTAGTATAACCCTATGGTCAAGGTATGAATATGCTGCAGTTATGCAAATTGAAAGATTGGTCATTGATATTTTATTTCCTGTAGGCATGATATCTAACAAAACATTGGATCAGGACATAATGAACAAATTAAACACCTATAGGCAGGACTTCTAACAACAAATAACAGCAGAACATATCGAACGAATTAAATACCTATTGGCAGGATTTCTACCCGTTTCCTGCACACATTAGAATAGACCCATATTCCTAATTTTACTAACACCCCAATTGTTATTACAAAATTATTACAGGCCCAATGAATGAAATAAATTATAAAGTTACAAAATAACTATAGTGGGCTTAAGAGAGGCCCAAAGTATACCCAGCCCAGCCAGGCCTTCAATTTCGTATCCATACAAGTTTCACCACAGCCCAGAAAACAATCTTCACTTACACAAGATAGCCCAAATCCAGTAGCCATAGAAGACAGTCATGTACACAAGCCAATTGGCTTATTCAATAGGTGGAGAAAATGGGGCAGAATTGATCAGTTAGAACAAAGCGATCAAAGAACCTTAGACCCTAGTGTGTCAGAGTTCACAAGGGTGTCAAAATGGACCCCGAGCAGTGCTCACACTAGGGAGGTTAATAGAAAAGTTTTAGGGGGCCTTGGCTTTCAGCCGTCCAAGAATTAGAGACTCATAACATGGAACAACTAATGAAAATAGTAATAAAGAAATAGGTTTGCATAAACATTTGCAAACACTACAAAATGATCACACATTGAACATGAATTCAAGATCAAACCAACACATTGGGTTAGGGTGACATGTTAATAGGAAATATATAACCTGAAGCTTATGGGATTCCCAAGTTAACAGGCAAGGAGCAATAGGCTAGTAAGACAAATAGTTGTCACTAATGCAACCAATTTTAAACTTAAGGGATCAGATTATACTACTCTCAGGGATTAAAAATTATAATACAAACAGAATTCAGAGATCATATAGGGCATCGGTCAAGAAAGACTAGTTCAAAGGATAGCAGGTTATTAGAGATACATAATTGGATAGGGCAAGAACACATTGAGTGACAACCATAGTCATAGGGGCACACTACACACATAGAGTGAAGGTATTAAACAGGTTAGGGCATGCTAATAACATCAATTAATCACCAGATGTTCAGAATTAGGTAGAGAACATGGATTAAGCCATATAATTAAGGCAGAACATTCAAATTATACACCAAGCTAAACATGCTTTAATTTGTCCAAATTTACTAAGTTAGGTGCAAAGACATTATTACGCTAGCAATTATAGGCAGAATCACACATGAAGAGAGTCAAGGGAATACATTAAGTCATGAAGGTTCAGAGAACATGCCATCATAAGGGAATAAACATTGCGAAGGTTTAGAAACTAACCGGTGATTGTTCAATAAACAAGAAAAGAACAACAATAAGGACCCAGAGTCTCAAATGTGTCAAGTTCCCAAGGGTTCCAAGAATCCAGGGTAGTACTCACACCCTAGGGAGGCCGGATAAGTAGAAATCTGGTGGCCTTGGTTTTCAGCCGACCAGGAGCTAAAACAAAAACAAGATACTTAACGAACACAGGGTAAATCCTATGTTTTTAGTGAAACATAGTGATTGAAGTTCAGTCCAAAAAGGGGAAGAGGAATGGGTTTATATAGTGGTAGAATCAGCACATAAGTAAGGAAATACAGTCAATCAAAACATAAAAGGAAAGAAGAACACATAAAACAATTTAAAGTCGGATTAGGAGAAGAAACCGGTAAACCCTAGTTTTTAGGGAAAGTAAATATTGACAAAATATTTTAAAAAAAGGGACCCACAGTAGAATATAGAACGAATATATACATAATAACACTCAAAATCAGAGAATCGAACCAATTTTGGTTCGATTTTAATAGATCTGAAAACCCAAGTTATAGGGTAAGTAAGAATCAACAAAAAATAAGCAAATATTTGTACCCAGAGTAGAATATAGGATGAAAATAGATAGAATAGCAAAAAGTCCAGGGATTTGAACCAATTTCGGTTGGATTTTGATGAGATCGGCTTGCCATGTTTAGGCAAGAAATATAGGAGAGTATCCAGTACCAGAAGGGGATCATATATGGCAAGAAACAACTATGGAATCCCATATTAGGTGGGATTAAAAGAGGATTTAGGGGGAGGAGGCTATGGTTCTTGAGAGAGGGAGAAGGGAGATTAGAGGATGTTAGGGCGTTAGTCAGACGGGAAAATGGGTTAGGGTTAGGGTGATTGAATAATTAAAGAGAGGGGTTCAATATGGGCCGTTGATCTCAGAGATCAACGACCATGATTAAAAGGGGGTCGGGTCGGGTTTATTTAGGTAGGTTGCGACCGAGTTTTGGGTAATGGGGTATTAGTTTTGGGATGGGGTTATTGGGCTAGTGTATTAGGTGTTATGGGCCAATATTTGGTCCGAAAATAGGTTTAGAAATTTATGCTAGTTTTTAACCCAATATTTAACAAAATAATTTATAAAAGTAATGAATAAATAACAAAAAATATTATTTGTGCATTAAAATGATTAAAAATAATAACTTAACATTATAAAAATATAGAAAGTTATTATTTGCATAAATAATGTAATTATACATGAATATAGGCAATTATTGCAAAAATGTGCAATGAGCCTAAAAATGCAAATATAATTATGAAAAATGTAATAAAATATCTAAAAATATACAAGATGGTTTAGATAATAAGTTTGGTTGATTAAATCATCATAAAAATAATTTGAAGGATAATTAGTGGATATTTATATAATAAAATGCAGAAAGAAATTAATTTAAAACCTTTAAAAATTATAGAAAATTATGAAAAATGCTTGTATAGGTTTATAAACTAAATGATGATGCAAATATCCTATTTTGAAAGTATATTTATATACAGAAATATGAGGGAAAAATTAGGTATCAACAACTGCCCCTCTTTACCTAGGAAAGATGAAAGAGTTGTCGGGTAAAGAAATGATGACCGATTTTGACCGAATGGGGTGATTTGAAAAATGAAGGCCGAACTCCGATTTCTGAGCTGCCTACATATCCTCGGCTTTATGGAAATCAGGCCGTGTATAGTTTTGGATCCAGCGGTGAACTGAGCCGATGAAGTTATTATAGGAATGGACATGCTATTTTAGATAGGACGATATCATATGTGTTTATAAAGAATTTGAACGGTTATCAAGTGGAAACGGGTAAAGGACGGTGTTAACTGCATTTGAGGTAGTTTCAAGATGTGAGCATCAAACGGAAACTGGAGCGAGGATTGGTCCCGTTGGGAGAACGGTTACCTCCCGGATTACCTGCAAAACTTAAACACAAGGCACCCAAGTATAAATTTCAATAAATTTAAACACGATGCAAATTCCCTTGGGACCATGAAGGCTATCTTTCGATGATGGGGATGATGTCCTTAGACCATGATGTCCTGGGCCATGAATCGCGTGATAAGAGATTCGCAGGCCATGAAATGATGTTCGTGGGATATTAAAATGGTGCCTCTGAACTATGAAAAGCCTTTGAATAATGAGGTGCAATATTTAGAGATCCCCAGGCCATGGCATGGTGTCTTCCAGCTATGAGGATGATGCCTTCGGACTATGACGCCTTTGGACAAAATGTAACGATCCGACTGGTCGTTCCGAGAGCTATAGCCCCGTTTCGCCCATTTATGCTTCTTTATGTGCTATTCAGCTATATTGTGTTGTATCGAGTTGGTTGGTTCGAGTCCAGATTGGTTTCAGAGAGGAATGAGACACTTAGTCTCTTATTTAGAAGTTTAAGTTGAGAAAGTCAACCGGATGTTGACTTATGATTAAACGATCTCAAATTTTGATTCTTATGGTTCGGTTAGAATTAGGTTATTTTGGACTTAAATATGTGTCTGGAATGTAATTTGGAGGTCCGTGGTAGAATTAGGCTTGAATTAGTGAAATTGGAAATTTGGTGATTTTATGTCGGTAGTGGAAAATTTGATATCGAAGTCAGAATGGAATTTTGAAAGTTGGAATAGGTTCGTATTGTCATTTGTGACGTGTGTGCAAAATTTGAGGTTATTCAGATGAATTTTGGTGGTTTCGGCATCGTTTGCGGAAATTGGTTGTTTAGAAGTTCTTAGGCTTGAATCCGAGGTTGATTTGGTGTTTTGAGTGTTCCGAAGGCTCGACTTAGTTCGTATATTGAAATGTGATTCGTTGGTATTATTGGTTGAGGTTCTAAGGGCCTCAAGTGTGTTTCAGATGGATAGCTCATTGGGTTTGGTGTGGGTGAGTTGTTAAAAATCTACTGATGTAAGTTTTCTGGTGTTTTCGCACCTGCGGAAGGGGAGCCGCAGGTGTGAGGGTCAGAGGCACGGAGGGTGATCGCAGAGGCAGACTTTTAGAAGATGAGGAAGGAGCGCAGGTGCGCAAACTTGGACGCACCTGCGAGCCCGCATGTGCGAGGGATGAGGCGCAAGTGCGGAGTCTGGGCGTTTAAGTGACATGCACAGGTGCGGTCGCGCAGGTGCGAGTAAAAGGCCGCAAGTGCGAGAAGCCTGGGCAGGAGGATATATTGCACACTTCGCGAATTTTTGTGCACTATTCACCATTTCTAGTTGGTTTTGGAGCTTTTGGGAGTGAATTGAAGAGGGATTCAAGGGGGTTTTCAGTGAGGTAAGTTACTTGAGCCTAATAATAGTGATTATGGTAATTTTCAGTTGTTTAATAATGTAACTCGTGAAGATTAGGGTGTAAATGAAGGGGTTACGACTTGGGAATTGGAGAGTTTGATTTGGGGATTTGAGAGACCAAATGAGGTCGGATTTTTATAAATTTAATATGGTTGGACTCGTGAGTGAATGAGCTTTATAGTTTTGTAAATTTTGTCGAATTTCGAGACGTGGTCTTGGGGACCGGGTTTGAGCCGAATTCGGAATTTTGGGCTAATTTGATAGTTTTTTTGTAGAATTCATTCCATTAGCGTATATTGATGGTAATATACTGATTTTGAATAGATTCGGAGCATTTGGAGGACGATTCGAGAGGCAAGAGCATCACGGGTTAGAGATTGAGCCGGTTTGAGGTAAGTAACGTTTGTAAATCTAGTCTTTAGGGTATGAAACCCCGGATTTCGTATAATTTTACTACTTTGGGGTGACACACATGCTAGGTGACGGGCGTGTGGGCGTGCACCATTGAGGATTGTGACTTGGTCCGTCCCGTAGCAACTGTAGAGTTGAGTATTTTTTTGAAACTATATAATATCTATGTGCTTTAGAAAGAGTTTCTGTAAATTGGGTTGAATTCCATGTTTGGGCCTTGTGCCAGTACTATTTGGACCCTCAAGGACCTTTTTCTTACTATCCTCTCACTGTTTTCGATTGGAAATCTATACTCAGTCATGATTATACTTGTTTACTGCATAACTCAGTTTTATAATTCTATTTTTGATGCATATAAAGGTTGTTTTGGGCTGAGTCCCCTGTTTTACTGAAAGCCCGAGTGGCTTGTGAGGTTTATGACTGAGTGAGGTCGAGGGCTTGATTTGTAAGGATATTTATGGGATGAGGCTGCACGTCGCATCATGTTTGATATAGGCCAAGAGCCTGAGTGATTTATGCCATTATTTAGCTTGATATTGCGCTTGGGCTGAAGGAGCCCCTCCGAAGTCTGCACACACCCCCAGTGAGCGTAGGTACCTCCTGTGTGCCGAGTGCCGAGTGCTGAGTGACTGGGAGGCATGAGTGATGGTGAAGTATGCCCGAGGGGCTGTTTACGAGTGACTGTGAGGCTTGCCCGATGGGCTGTATATGAGTGATGTTTTTGCCCGAGGGATTGTTTATGATTTCATCATTTTCACTGTCTTTTGCATTGAGCTTCTGTTGAAACTATTGAAAAATATCTTTAAATGATTTTCACCAGAACTGGATTTTTAAACGAGCTGATTTAACTCAATATTGATTTGGAATCATGTTGTATTTTACTGAGATTTCATCATGTGGACTTTATTTGTTTTTCTGCTCGTCAATACTGCTCAGTCTTTTTTTACTGTTGTTACTTACTGAGTTGACATACTCACGTTACTCCCTGCACCTTGTGTGCAGATCCATGTGTTACTGGACGTGCTAACGAGTGTTGATTTCACCCGTCGCGGATCTATCGGTGTTGGCAAGGTAGCTGCCTGGCGATTGCCGCCCTGATCTTCTCCCTCATATATTCCTATAGATGTTTTAGTTGTTTTCCAGACTGTATTGGTCTTAGTATTATTAGAGAGACATTGTAGATGCTCATGACTAGTGACACCCGATGTCGGGCTTTTTCTTTATGCACTTTTCATTTGTTTTGAACTTCTTTATGAAGTTTTACTATTAAATAGCTTGGAATTAGCTTTGAAATGAAATATCACGTTGCTTTTTGGTAATGAATCGGCTAGACTAGTACCACGATAGGCTCCATCATGACATGGTAGTTTGGGTCGTGACAAGTTGGTATCAGAGCCTAGGTTAAATAGCTCTCACAAGTCATGAGCAGGTTTAGTAGAGTCTTGCGGGTGATGAGACATCCCTACTTATCTTCGAGAGGCTTCAGAACCCTTAGGAAAAATATCACATTCTTGAATTCTTTTCGTACGAATCCATTGATTCTGGTAACTAAACTTTTATTGTTTCATTCTCTCATAGATGGTGAGGACCCGCACTACCAGATAGGATGACCACCCACCAGTTAGGCCCGTGAGAGGCCGAGGCTGTGGTAGGGCTGCAGCAGCCGGGGCAGTACCTATAGACCCTCCAGTTACTCCAGATTAGGTCACAGTCGCAGATGCTCCAGCGGGACCAGCTCAGACACCCTCTATGCCGATTGTGATTCCATTCCTTCAGGAGGCCCTAGCCCAGATTTTATCAGTATGTACTGGACTTGCTCAGGCGGTCTCAGCTACTACATCCGCAGCCACTTCTCAGGCCGAGGAAGGCACTCTAACTCCCGCCGCTCACACACCTGAGCAGGTTGTTCAGGGACTTCAGACACCGGGGGAACCTCCAGCCCAGCCAGTTGTAGTTGCTGAGGATTATGTAGTTCTTGTTATTCCAGATGATGAGCAACGAAAATTGGAGAGGTTTAGGAGACTCCAGCCTCCATCGTTTAGTGGTGCTGAGGGTGAGGATACACAGGGTTTCTTGGATAAGTGTCAAAGGATTCTTCGGATAGCAGGTATTCTGGATACCAGTGGGGTCCCATTTACTATGTTCCACTTCTCTGGGGCTGCATTTTGTTTGTGGGAGGATTACGAGAGACGTAGGCTGGTTGGCGCAACGCCCCTTACTTGGTAGCTGTTCTCCATTCTCTTTGACATGGTGATACATCTGTTACAAAGTATGAGGTGCGGTTCTTTGAGTTGACCCATCAAACGGTTGGTTGGTTCCCACAGACCGAGAGAGTATTAGGAGGTTTATAGATGGCCTCGGTTTTCAGCTTCGGTTTCTTATGACCAGAGAGAGGGTGTCTTTGATGAGGTTTTCGACATTGCTCGACATATTTAGATGGTATGTGGTCAGGAGAGGAGTGAGAGAGAGGATAAGAGGCCTCGTGGTCAGGGTGGATTCAGTGGTGCTCCTCATGGGGGTCAGTTCCAGCACGACAGAGGCCGTCCTTTCAAGCATGCACAGTCAACTCGCCCAGTTCACCGGGGTGCATCATTGGGTCATGGTTCTCATATTCTCATCAGGGCCACCCATCATTCAATTACCTCCCAGCCTAGATTTCATCCCCTGCTTCATCAGTACTAGGCTCTTCCATGCGAGGTTCTTCTACCAGTTATCCCGGTGCTAGGGGTTCCCTTCAGTCCCCATCACCGGCACTAGGAAGTTGTTTTGAGTGTGGGGATTTTGGGCATATGTGGAGGTAGTGTACTCATCATCATGGGGGTTCATCTCATCAGAGGAGTCAGCCATCGACTTCAACTCCAGTTACCTCACCACCCACTCAGCCAGCTCGGGGTGGAGGTCAGTCGGCTAGGGGATCGCCCTATAGGGGGAGGTTGATCAGGTGGTGGTCTGGCCCGTTTCTATGCACTCCCAGCCGGACCAGAGGCTATGACTTCAGATGCTGTGATTACAGGTATTGTTTCGGTCTGTCACAGAGATGCCTCCGTATTATTTGACCCTGGTTCCATCTATTCATATGTTTCCTCATACTTTGCTCATTTTCTGGATATGCCCCGTTAGTGTTTAGTTTCATCTATTTATGTATCTACTCCTGTGGGTGATACTATTATCATGGACCGCGTGTATTGGTCGTGTGTGGTGACTATTGGGGGTCTGGAGACCTGAGTGGATCTATTGTTGCTCAGTATGGTTGAATTCGATATGATATTGGTCATGGATTGGTTATCTCCATGTCATGTTGTTCTATATTGTCACGCTAAGATCGTGACCTTAGCGATGCCGGGATTCCCGAGGGTTGAGTGGAGAGGTTCTATAGATTATGTACTGAGTAGGGTGATTTACTACTTGAAGGCTCAGTGTATGTTTGAGAAGGGTTGCCTATGTTATTTGGCTTTTGCGAGGGATGTCAGTGTAGAGACTCCTACTATTGATTCTATTCCGGTGGTTTGTATTTTTCGGATGTGTTTCCTGCAGATCTGCCGAGCATGCCGCTTGACAGGGATATAAATTTTGGTATTGATTTGGTGCGGGGCACTCAGCCCATTTCTATTCCGCCATATCGTATGGAACCAGTGGAGTTGAAGAATTGAAAGAACAACTTCAAAAACTCCTAGATAAGGGGTTCATTCAGCCTAGTGTGTCACCGTGGGGTACAACGGTTCTATTTGTGAAGAAGAATGATGGTTTCATGAGAATGTGTATTGATTACAGGCAGTTGAACAAGGTCACAGTCAAGAACAAGTATCCTTTGCCTCATATTGATGATTTATTTGACCAGCTTCAGGGAGCGAGGGTGTTCTTCAAGATTGATTTGCGGTCCGAGTATCATCAGTTGAATATTTGGGATTCGAATATTCTTAAGACAGCTTTCAGGACCCGTTATGGCCATTATGAGTTCTTGGTGATATCTTCTCGAGCGTTCTTTCATTTGATGAACACTGTATTCCAGCTATAATTGGATTCCTTCATTATTGTATTCATTGATGACATCCTTGTGTACTCTCATAGCATGGAGGAGTATGCTCAGCATTTGAGGATTGTATTACAGAGATTGAGGGAGGAGAATCTTTATGCAAAGTTCTCCAAGTGTGAGTTTTGGCTTGGTTCGGTAGCATTCTTGGGGCACGTGGTGTCCGGTGAGGGTATTCGGGTGGATCCAAAGAAGATAGAGGCGGTGTAGAGTTGTCCTAGACCGTCATCAACTACGGAGATTAGGAGATTCCTTGGTTTGGCGTGTTATTACCGTTTCTTTGTGGAGGGATTTTCATCTATTGCTTCTCCCTTGACCAAATTGACCCAAAAGCGTGCTCCATTCAGGTGGTCGGATGAGTGTGAGGAGAGCTTTCAAAAGCTCAAGACTCCTTTGACCACAACTCCAGTTTCAGTTCTGCCATCTACTTCAGGTTCTTATACCGTGTATTGTGATGCCTTGAGAATAGGCATTGGTTGTGTTTTGATGCAGGAGGTAGGGTGATTTCCTACGCCTCGCGTCAGTTGAAGACCCATGAGAAGAATTATCCGCTGTATGATCTTGAGTTAGCAGCCATTGTTCACGCCTTGAAGATTTGGCGTCATTATTTGTATGGGGTTCATTGTGTGATTTATACTGATCACCAGAGTCTGCAACATCTGTTTAAGCATAAGGATCTTAATTTGCGTCAGCGGAGATTGTTGGAGCTTCTTAAAGACTATGATATCACTATTCTCTACCATCCAGGGAAGGACAATGTTGTGGCCGATGCTTTAAGTCGCCAGGCAGGGAGTTTGGGGAGTTTAGCATATCTCCCAGCAGTAGAGAGACCTTTAGCATTGGATGTTCAGGCCTTAGTGAGCCAGTTTGTGAGATTGGATATCTTGGAGCCTAGTCGGGTATTGGCTTGCGTGATCTCTAGGTCTTCTCTTTATGACCGTATCAGGGATCGTCAGTGGGACGACCCTCACTTGCTCGTTCTTCAGGATAGGGTCTGGCAAGGTGATGCTAGGGATGTGACTATGGGTGATGACGGTGTGTTGAGGATGCAGGGCCGAATATGTGTGCCTAATGTAGATAGGCTTCGGGAGTTGATTCTCGAGGAGGCCCACACTCGCGGTATTCCATCCATCCGGGTGCCATGAAGATGTACCAGGATTTGAGACAACACTATTGTTGGAGGCAGATGAAGAAGGATATAGTTGATTTTTTAGCTCGGTGCCTCAACTGTCAGCAGGTTAAGTATGAGCATCAGAGACTGGGTGGCTTGCTTCAGAGATTAGATATTCCGGAGTGGAAGTGGGAGCGGATCACTATGGAATTTGTAGTTGGGCTTCCGTGGAATTCGAGGAAGTTCGATGCTATTTGAGTTATTGTGGATCGACTGACCAAGTCCACACACTTCATTCCTGTTGGTACTACTTACACTTCAGAGCGGTTAACTGAGATTTATATTCAATAGATTCTTCGTCTGTATGGTGTCCCAGTTTCCGTCAATTCTGATTGAGGTACTCAGTTTGCATTACAGTTTTCGAGGGCCGTGCGCCGAGAGTTAGGTACTCAGGTTGATTTGAGCACAACTTTTCATCCTCAGATAGATGGACAGCCCGAGCACACTATTAAAATATTGGAGGACATGTTACGTACTTGTGTTATTAACTTTAGGGGTTCATAGGACCAGTTTCCACCACTCACAGAGTTTCCATATAAAAACAGTTATAAGTCGATTATTCATATGGCTCCATATGAGGATTTATATGAGAGGAGGTGTAGATCTCTGGTTGGATGGTTTGAGCCGGGTGAGGCTAAAATCTTGGGTAAAGACTTGGTTCATGATGCTTTAGATAAGATGAAATTGATTCAGAAGCGGCTTCGCATGGCGTAGTCTAGGCAAAAGAGCTATGCAGACATGAAGGTCTGTGATGTGTGATTTATGGTTGGGGAGAAGGTCTTGCTGAAGGTATCATTCATGAAGGGTGTTATGAGGTTTGGGAATAGGGGAAAGTTGAGCCCCCGGTTCATTGGGCCATTTGAGGTGCTTCAGAGGATAGGGGAGGCGGCTTATAGGCTTGCCTTTCCACCCAGTTTATCGAGTGTGCATCCGGTATTTCATGTTTATATGCTTCAAAAGTATGTTGGAGATCTGTTCCATGTTTTGAACTTCAGCGCGATTCAGTTGGAGGGTGATATGACTTATGATGTGGAGCGTGTGGATATTTTGGATCGACAGATTCAAAAATTGAGGTCAAAGGACATAGCTTCAGTGAAGGTGCAGTGGAGAGGGCAGCCTGTGGAGGAGGCCACATGGGAGATCAAGCGGGAGATGCAGAGCAGATATCCACACCTATTTGAGACCCCAAGTATTTTTCTAGACTCGTTCGAGGACGAACGTTTGTTTAAGAAGGGGAGGATTGTCGATCCAAATCACACACGTAAGTATACGTGTTAAATCGAATGTAGAGCCCACAGGGACTTGCGTAAACTACTTATTGGATCACTCTAATTGATATTTAATCAAGCCAAAAGAAAATCCAGGAATATAACTAATTTATTCTACGATTACATCAACTAATTATCAAGTAACGAGAGTATTGTTATGTATTCAATAAAGAAAAATATTCCAGGGTTGTGATCAATTCACCACNTAGGTATATTCCTATCCTAACCATAAATCCGCTCCCCTGAAGGGTTAAGATCGCGCTCTCTTCAATTCTTCTCTAATATATATACTATTTTCCTAAGCATAACATAGATAGTATATAGAACCAAATTGCTGGCCAAACAATTAAGAAATTAAACGCAGAATTGAAGAAACAACCATATATTGAGCGAATTATAATCAAGGTTAAGTTTATGTCGAATAACAATATTCATGGCTAAACCACAACCCCAGAACAATGGGTGTTTAGGCACTCATGCTAGAATTAAACAATTGCATAAATGGAAAATACTAGAATAAGATGAAGAAAACTGATAATCCTTTGCTTCGTCAATGATCTTGTGTGTATATTCTCTCCAAAAATGACATCCCCCCTTTCTAGTTGTGTTTTTGGGTCTATTTATATGTTTGGGATAAACCCTAAACGTGTAGGAGACTTCTATTCCAACCGGGAAACACTTAAAACCTTCAAAACTCGAAATTTACCGGACCACAGACCCCATGCGTTAAGCCCCAAACGCCCAGCTAAAGCCTGGGTAGGCCAGGCGTTTGGGCTCTAATGCCCCACTAACGCCTGGGTATGGCTGGCGTATGGGTTGCAACGCCCGGCTAACGCGGGGTTATGCCAGGATTTTGGGCTAAAACGCCCGGCTATGGCCTTGGTCACTCCTTTTCAACTCTTGAGCGTATTTTTGACGTTTATACACCCTTTTAGCTTGACTTCCATCTCCAATTCACCTACGCATGAAATAGACTCCATTATGCACATATAACGTGTATTTTTATCACAAAAGCACATAAAATGTAAGGTATATGATGCTTAAAACTATGGATTCTAGCCACGCATCAACACCCCACACTTAGACTCTTGCTCGTCCTCGAGCAATATCCTTCAACACGTACACATTTCATTAACAAGGAGTATTTTACTTTTCAATCACACACATTACCCCTTAACTATGATCGATACCGGCAATCAAGTATGAACATACAAAATTTCACATCTTTTCCCTTCTTTAAACATGCCCAAGTATAACACTTTAATCAATAATACCAATAACCTAATTGGAACCACCCAACCTCAAGAGTCAACTTACAACCACTAAGCCCTCTCAATTCACGCACCTACTCAACAAGAAAGTTTACAACATTACCAATCGTTCATGAGATCATTTGCACTTACCAACAACAAAAGAGTGAATATAACTAGTCCACACATTCAAATATATTTTGAACATAATTTAAGGACATCACACAATTGAACAAATTCCCTCACTCTCACAAAGAATTCATATGCATCCCGTGGTCGTACTATAAGCTTGCCTGTAGTGTAGATCTCCACTAATTCAAGTTAGCCAAGTCTATGATCAATTAGGACTTTTAAGGTTGTAGTGTAGGCTAAGGGAACGGGTAGGATATATTTAGGAATAGTGACTAACCATCTTAAGCACTTTAATACACTACCTTAACAAATCAACACATATTCTTCTCAACCAATTCCTTTGCCACAATTCATATTCAACATAGGCTTTTTTCAATTAAGCACTTCTATATTTTCACTAGCACAAATTAATAAAAACTTAAAGGTGTGTATATTTTTGTACATGCTATTACTATCATTTTGTTTTCTTTATTTCCTACACACACTCCATACATGAAAGTTCATTGGCTAGTGACTTTTGAATATAATTCTTAGTGCACTAACAGAACTTTCCATGGCTCCANAAGGTGCAAAAATCTCAATTTAAGAACAAAATAGGGGTACGACTTGTAATGTGGGTACCAACGAAAAGGTCTAAAGGCTCAAAGGGGCTAGTAATGGAAAATGTAATTCTGATGTGACAAGCACATCCATAATCAAGCAAGAAAATTCCTACGTCATCTCCTAGACTAGCATAACCTACAATTTCGCTTAGATTAACACACGGGGCAAGTTCTAGACTACACAGGATAGCATAGAAAATCACTAAACCTCACACATTGCACATGGCTCAATCACAACGGTTTTATTCAACTCTCAAGTCAAGCAAGCACACAAAATTGAGAGAATTAAGCAATATTACACTATGTAGCATACAAGTCAAACAACTGAGCTAAGGCGTCACAAAATAGGCTATTTATTTTGACTCAGGCATCACATGTCAACCCAAATATAAGGGAAAGCAGAATGTATGTCATAACCTGATATGCCGGCATCAACCATGTTAATGTGTATCTCTAAGTTACTCAGTTTCTTCCTAACTACTCTAAAAAAAATAAAAATAAACACCCGGTTCAAGTTACACCCTTGGAAAAGAATCGTGGTCCAAAGAAAAACCAAGGGGGAATTACTGCACTACCTAAAATAAAAATATTTTTTTTCTATTTTCTTTAGACTTACTTCCCTCAAGAGAACTGTCTAGGAGGTCCATCGTCGGGAAAAGTACACATATTTATATATAAAAAAACAAAAAAAACAACTACAATACTTAAAAGAAAGATCATTTACTCTCAAGAATACAAAACTACAACATGACACCACATATGGTACAACAATTCCACAATGCGTATGTATACACCCCACACCTCATTCATGCACTGTCCTCAGTGCATCATATAAAAACAAAACAAGTAATAGAAGCGAGGTAAAAGAACTCCCTGATCATTCAGCGTCCTCATCATCTGACGCTCTCCATTCCTCCTCATGCTCAACTTCTTCATCATCTTCCTCATCTGAGCGCATTGGCTCTGCATCAGAATCGTCCGGTGTGTTGATATCCTTATCATCTGGGAGCCTGTATCCCTCACATTCTCCAATCATCTGCTGAGCATGAGAATTGAGCGGGTATCTCTGATCCAACTCATCTCTCTCATAAACTGATGCTGGCCGACCTCCTATTCGCAACTACAAATCCATCATCCCATAAAGATGGGCCATGAAGCCATCGTCCTGCACATTGCGCTCTGTAGTGGTCAGTGAAGAATCTTCCTTCAGTCTTAAGCCAGTGATGTCAATCTCTCGTGCGAGTTAATATATGGTATGGTCAAAGTTGGGATCAACCGCTACATTCTCATTTAGCAGGAACTGAGTCAGGACATTTGGGAATGGTATTCGATCGATTCTATTGTTTGATAGCGCATCAGATGGCCCACATTCACTCTCTGCCCCGTCATGAGGAAATAGAACACACAAATCCTCTCTCGGCTGATTAAGGTGTCATGGTTGCATGGCAGTATCCGTGCATTAATCACTTTAAGCCACACCTGGGTTTCAGCCTTCATTTTTTTCTTGGGAAACCTTTTATGGCGATTTGTGGCTCTATCCCGAATCCACGCAGATCTGGACTCAACCCCACACAGTGTGTGCCTCACCTCTCTATAGTTGGGATGGCGGATGAATTGCTCTAGAGGCTCCACCGGAAAATTGGTGCACCTAAAAAATTGCATATGGCCTTGGCTGAAAAATCCACCAAGTGCCCACGAATTGGCACCAATCCCTCCTTGTCCTTAGGGTCTAACCCTGCATAGAATTCCCGGACTAGGTTCAAGTTTATGTGACCATTGTGCCTGAACACATATCCTAAACCCAACTCATGGATGCTCCTCCAAATCGCTGGGAATTTTGTTCTCAGACTCCCTTCTTTAATGGCCCCAACAGGGTGAACATGCTTTGGCTTGCAGTGTGCATACCATTTCCTGGTTGACCAACGGGTTGTTGTCTCATAGCAGCGACATCAGCTACTACTTCTTCACCAGTCATACTAGAAGTAGCATCTCCCCCTTTTGTTTTCTTCTGAGGTGGTGGGGCTTTTGCTTTGCTTTTTGCTGGGGCCGAAGACGTGGCCTTTCCTTTGCCTGTGGCTCTTCTGGGTAGCATCCTTTTCTTTTTCCTGCACAAATGATCATTAGTTATTGGGTGTCACAACGTGTGTACTATAAGCTTTTTCAATTTGATACAATATGACCATGAATAGCATAAACCCATAAAGAATCACCATGAATCGAGGCTACACCTTTCATAATTGTAATACGCACTTCGAAGTAACAAGGGGTAGGGATAGAATCATACCTCAACAATTTATGACTGGATGAAGTTGTCGGATGAATTTGACCACGAAATCAAAATTCTGCAGATTTGGGGGAAGATGTGTGTGTTGTGAACTTGTGCTAGTGAACTTGGTGTTTGGGTGAAGATGTGTATGCTGTGAACTTGTTGTGTGTTTTTCGGATGAATTGGTGTTCTTGGGAGAGTTGGGGGTGAAAAAAATATGAAGTGGAACATACCTGGCGTTTAATGTGCTTCTTGGTCTTAAATCCCGGGCACCCTGGCGTTAGCCAGGTGTTAGAGCTAAAAAGCCCAGACCACCCTGGCGTTAGCCATGCGTTAGGGCTCTATCGACCTGTCCCCCTGGCGTTAATCAGGCGTTAGGGGCTTATCGCCCGGCCCACCCTGGCTTTAGCCAGGCCTTCTGTCATGCTAGCACACTGCTCCTTAACCCCCGAATGCAATCCCCAGCTCGTTAGTACCTATAATTACAAGAATTACTTCTATCTATGCTAGGATTTAACTAAGCATTGGGTTGCCTCCCAATAAGCGCCTTATTTAATGTCGTGGCACGACGATTACAACAAGTCAATAGGTTGCCTCCTATGAAGTGCCTGATTTAACGTCGCGTCACTATGCAGAATCTCGCTTCACTCATCGGCGAGCACAACTTTGTCTTCTCACGATTTATGGTACGACCCCAATAGTGTTTGACTCTATGTCCATTCACTAAAAATTTTCTTTCACAATGTATAGCTCGCAACTCAAGTGCACCATATGGGGTGACTCTCACTATCTCAAATGGGCCTGACCATCTCAATTTCAGCTTCCCAGGAAACAGTCTAAGCCTAGAATTGAATAACAATACATGTTGTCCTGGCTCAAAATGACGCGGATTTATATGTTTGTCATGCCATCTCTTGGTCTTTTCTTTGTAAAGTTTGGCATTTTCGTATGAGTTTAACCTGAACTCATCCAATTCATCTAACTGCAGCAATCTTCTCTCACCCGCGGCTTCAAGGTTCATGTTTAGATTCTTGATGGCCAAATACGCCTTGTGTTCAAGCTCTACAGGCAAGTGACATGCCTTCCCATAGACCAACTTGTAAGGCGATGCCCCAATTGGTGTTTTGTACGTTGTTCTGTATGCCCATAATGCATCGTCTAACTTAGCAGCCAATCCTTCCTATTCACACTCACCGTTTTCTCCAGTATTTGCTTGATTTCTCTATTGGATACCTCTGCTTGGCCACTAGTTTGAGGGTGATATGTTGTTGCAACTCGATGACGGACCCCATATTTAGCTAAAAGGTTATTCAACAACTAATTGAAAAAATGGGTTCCTTCATCACTAATCAAGGCTCGTGGAGTGCCAAATCTGGAGAATATATTCTTCTTCACAAACGCAGCGACAACCATGGCGTCATTCGTCGGCAATGCAATTGCCTCCACCCATTTCGACACGTAGTCAACTGCCAGCAAAATGTATTTATGTCCCCTAGATGATGGGAATGGACCAATAAAGTCTATCCCTCATACATCAAAAATATCTACCTCCAAAATATTATTTAAAGGCATCTCGTGCTTCCTTGTTATCGTTCATGTTCTTTGGCACTGGTCACACTTTTTAACAAATGCGTGGGCATCTTTGAATAGTGTTGGCCAAAAGAACCCATATTGTAGCACTTTCGTTGCCGTTCGATCGCCACCATGATGGCCTCCATATGGTGATGCATGACAATCGTACGACACATGTTCCACTTCTACATCAGGAATGCATTTCTTCATTAACTGGTCACCACATTCTTTGTACAGGTAGGGCTCAACCCAGTAGTAAAATTTCACATCGCGTAAAAACCTCTTCCTTGCTTCAGATTCTATTTCCTGAGGAAGTACCACACTCACCAGATAATTCACATAATCGGCATCCCACGCAGGAGGGTCTTGGGTTATAGTAAAAAGTTGCTCATCAGGAAAGACTTCTTTAATATATCCACCATCCTCAACATCCAGCCTTGACAGATGGTCAACTACTTGGTTATCAGTGCCCTTTCGGTCTCTTATCTCCACATCAAATTCCTGCAACAATAAAACCCAGCACATCAATCTAGCTTTAGATTCTTTCTTTGTAAATAAGTACCTAATTGCTGCGTGATCTATGTGGACAATAACTTTCGTGCCCACCAAGTATGCCCGGAATTTGTCAAAGGCCCACACCACAGCTAACAACTCCTTTTCAGTGGTGGTGTAATTCTCTTGTGCATTATCGAGGGTCTTGCTCACATAGTATATTGAATAAAACACCTTGTCTTTCCTTTAGCCTATCACTTCCCCAATTGCATGGTCACTTGCATCACACATAAGTTCAAATGGTATTGAGCAATCAGGTGCAACAATTATGGGGGTAGCTACCAATTACATCTTCAGCTCCTCAAATGCCTTCAGGAAGGGTGCATCAAAGTTGAACTTGACATCTTTTTCCAGCAACCTGCACAACGGAGTAGCAATTTTAGAAAAATCTTTAATAAAGCGCCTATAAAATCCTGCATGTCCCAAGAAACTCCGGATGCCCTTTCCTAAAATTGGTGGAGGTAGTTTTTCAACTGCCTCCACTTTTGCCTTATTAACTTCGATGCCTCTTTATATACTCTATGACCCAAAACGATACCTTCATGCACCATAAAGTAACACTTCTCCCAATTTAACACCATATTTGTTTCTTCACAACGGGCCAACACCATGCTCAGATTTTTCAAACAATCATCATAGGATGACCCAAAGACTAAGAAGTCGTCCATGAACACCTCTATGAATGTTTCCACCATGTCAGTGAAAATAGCCATCATGCATCTCATGAAGGTGGATGGTGCATTACAAAGACCAAATGGCATTCGCTTGAAGGTGAATGTGCCATAAGGGCAAGTGAATGTGGTCTTCTCCTGATCCTCTGGGCATATGACAATTTTATTCTAACCTGAATACCCATCCAGAAAGCAATAATATTCATGTCGTGCTAATTTGTCCAGCATTTTATCAATGAATGGGAGTGGGAAGTGATCCTTGCGAGTTGCTTTGTTGATCCTTTGATAATCAATGCAAACTCTCCAACCCGTAATAGTGCGGGTGGGAATCAGCTCATTCTTCTCATTCTCAATCATGGTTATCCCTCCCTTTTTGGGCACACATTGAACGGGGCTCACCCAGTTGCAGTCAGAAATAGGAAAAATGATACCTGCATCTAGCAATTTTATTACTTCTTTCTTTACCACTTCTTTCATGATGGGATTTAGCCTTCTTTGCTACTCAACACTCGGGCGATGTCCATCTTCCAAAAATATTTTATGCATGCAAAATGATGGGCTGATTCCTTTAATATCTGCAATGGTCCACCCAATTGCCTTTTTGTGCTCACGAAGTACCCTAAGCAATTTGTTCTTGTGTATTGGTCAGGCTGGAAGAGATGATCATGGGCAAGGTCTCAGAGTTCCCCAAATAAGCATAGCGTAAATGTGCTGGAAGAGGTTTGAGTTCCAATTTTGGAGCCTCTTCAATAGATGTCTTAGGAGGGGTTAGAGTAAAAGGCTTGTTCAACTATTCAAATTTTCCTAGCCCGTGGAGGTAACTGCAAGATACTTCAAAAGATTTCTCAATGTCTCCCCTTGTTTCATCCCCACAGTCTTCTTCATCCCCAACTAACACTTGCTCAAGAGGGTCAACATGACTCATGTATGGAACCATTGACTCCGATTTGCTTTCCACTACAGTAATCATGGATAGCTCTTCATAGTGGACAGGAAAATTGAGTGCCTTATAAACATTAAACACCTCCACTCGATCACAAACTTGCATTGTCATCTTCCTTTCACACACATCGATGATAGCTCGGCCCGTAGCTAGGAATGGCCGCCCCAAAATAAATGGGACTTCCTGATCAGGCTCATAGTCCAAGATAATGAAATCAGCTGGAAATATGAAGGAACCCACCTGCACCAGCACATCTTCAATTACTCCCTCAGGATGAGTAAGGGAACGATCAGCCAATTGTAAAATCATTGTTGTTGGGCGTGGTTCACCCAACCAAAATTGCTTGAACACAGATAGCGGCATCAAATTAATATTTTCCCCAAGATCGCACAAAGCTCGCCCGACTGCATGCTTACCAATTGAGATTTGGATAGTAAAACTACCCGGATCTTTTCATTTCTGAGGTAGCTTGCTTTGAATTCTTGAGCTAACTTCCTCCGTGAGTGCCACAATTTCGAACTCAGTCAACCTCTGTTTATTTGCCACAATGTCCTTGATGGATTTAGTGTATTTGGGCACCTCCTGCAAAATGTCTAGCACTGGAATATTGATTTGTGCCTGCTTCAAGAGGTCAAGAAACTTTTTGTACGTGGCATTATCTTTCACCTTTTTCAACCTTTGAGGGAATGGAGGGGGTGGCCTCGCAACAATTGGTGGGGGTTGCTCAACCACCGCCTCCTTTGTTGGCTTATCTGATTCTTTCGGGTTGTCTGATGTCGATTCAATAGTGATTGGTTCCTCATCAAAAGTTACCTGCTTCCTCTTCTTGGACTGAACGTCTTCCAATTCCTTCCCATTCCTCAATGATATAGCATTAATAAATGCTTTAGGATTATCTTCAGTGTCACTTGGAAGCGCCCCCGTTGGTTGGGTATTTTGAGAACTGGCGAGTTGCCCCACTTGACGTTCTAAGTTCTCATCCCTACAGTCTGGGCTTGGTGATCAGCCATTATTTTATGATTGAAATCAATTTGATCATTCATCATTCTCTTCATAATCTCTTCAAGGCTTGCTGATGGTTCAGCCTGAGGTGGTTTGTACTGATGTTGAGGTGTTGGATGCCTGTAGTTATGCTGAGTGCTATGATTTCCACCCCAAGACAAGTTTGGGTGGTTTCTCCAATTGAGGTTATAAGTGTTTCCATATTGATTTGCTTGTCCCCTATTCGCGTTACCCACAAAGTAGACAGACTCTAGATTCACTGGGCATAAATCACTCGAATGACCCTCTCCACATACTTCACAAAATACCTGAATCTGTTGCACTGGTTGGGCCTGTTGCACTGGTTGAGATTGTTGCTTGTTAATGATCAGGTTCATCTGATTGACTTGGTTACTCAACGTGGAAATCTGGGCTGACAATGCTGAAACCACATCTAGTTCAAGAACCCCTGGTGACTTTTGACCCACATTTCTCCCCATCTCACCTTGCCAGTCTGGATTGCTTTTGGAGAATTTATTCAGTAATGCAAATATTTCATCATAATTCTTCTCCAACACCTGACTCCCGGCTGCTGCATCTACCACAATTTTTGTTTGGGATGGAGCCCCTCAATGGAAGTGTGAACTAACACCTCATTTGTCTGATTGTGATGAGGACAGCCTCTGAGTAGCCCCTTGATCCTTTCCTATGCTGAATATAACAATTCACCTGTTTTCTGTATAAAGGAGACTATCTCACTCCTGATCTTTGCGGTCTTTCCTGAAGGGAAGAACCTTAAATTTTCTCGCGAGATCGTTCCATGTTGTGATGGAATTAGCTGGTTCTGCCTTCAGCCATCGCTTTTCTTCGCCCAATATAGAGAATGGGAAAAGCGTGATCCTCACATAATATGGCATAACCCCGTTAGTGATATAAGTATCACTAATCTCCAAGAAGTTCAAAATGTGCTGCTGTGGATCCTCGTGTGGAAGACCCAAAAACTGCCCGTTTGCATGAAGTAGTTGGATCATGCTCTGTTTCAGCTCAAAGTGCCCAGTGATTCTGGGATTCACGATGCTGGAGGTGAAATTAGCACTACTGGGCATTGCCACCTCCTGAACAGCCATGTGTTGTTCCTTTGCCATGTTCACAGGAAATCGGATGAAGTCCTGAAGATTGTCTGTATCTCTTGTTTCTCGCAATCTCCTGTTAAATGATCTCTCAGGTTCGGGGTCAAAGCTGTCAAGTCTATCCTCGCTTCTGACCCTACGCATTCACTCAAAGTTCTTGAGATTAGAGCAAAAATCACGTGACGTTAGACTCAATGAAATAACCAATTAAAGCAAGTAACTAAAAAGTAGTCTATATTCAAGTCCCCGGCACCGGCGCCAAAAACATGTCAGTCCAAATCACACACGCAAGTATACGTGGTCATAGCAAGTAATATAATGTGAAATCGAATGTCGAACCCACAGTGACTTGCATAAACTACTTATTGAATCACTCTAATTGATATTTAATCGAGCCAAAACAAAATCCAAGAATATAACTAATTTATTCTACGATTACATGAACTAATTATCAAGTAACGAGAGTATTGTTGTGTATTCAATAGAGACAAATATTCCAGGGTTGTGATCATATCACCACTCGTATTGCATTCTAATTAACTCTCTCTTTCATATAATTCACTCATGGTTGCTAATTAATCGATAATTGCTCTCGTAGCCTTCTCCCGAAGTACTACTCGCCTATTCTCAATAGATTAACGCCGATATTCCTATGAAATTAATCTATTAGAACGCACTACGATTATGATGTTTAATTAAGCACGGTGACTAGGTATATTCCTATCCTAACCATAAATCTTCTCCCCTGAAGGGTTACGATTGCGCTCTCTTCAATTCTTCTCTAATCTATATACTGTTTTCCCAAGCATAACATAGATAGTATATAGAACAAAATTGCTGGCCAAACAATTAAGAAATTAAACGCAGAATTGAAGAAACAACCATATATTGAGCGAATTATAATCAAGGTTAAGTTAATGTCGAATAACGATATTCATGGCTAAACCACAAACCCAGAACAATGGGTGTTTAGGCACTCATGCTAGAATTAAACAATTGCATAAATGGAAAATACTAGAATAAGATGAAGAAAACTGATAATCCTTTGCTTCCTCAATGATCTTGTGTGTATATTCTCTCCAAAAATGACATCCCCCATTTCTAGTTGTGTTTTTGGGTATATTTATATGTTTGGGATAAACCCTAAACGTGTAGGAGACTTCTATTCCAACCGGGAAACACTTAAAACCTTCAAAACTCGAAATTTACCGGACCAGGGACCCCATGCGTTAAGCCCCAAACGCCCAGCTAAAGCCTGGGTAGGCTAGGCATTTGGGCTCTAACGCCCCACTAATGCCTGGGTATGGCTGGTGTTTGGGCTGCAACGCCCGGCTAACGCGGGGTTATTCCAGGTTTTTGGCTAAAACGCCCGGCTATGGCCCGGGTAACTCCTTTTCAACTCTTGAGCGTATTTTTGACGTTTATACACCCTTTTAGCTTGACTTCCATCTCCAATTCACCTACACATGAAATAGACTCCATTATGCACATATAACGTGTATTTTTATCACAAAAGCACATAACATGTAAGGTATATGATGCTTAAAACTATGAATTCTAGCCACGCATAAAGGATGTAACGACCCGGCCGGTTGTTCCGAGGGTTATAGCTCTGTTTACCCCATTTACGCTTCTTTATCTGCTATTCAAATATATTGTGTTGTATCGAGTCAGTTGGTTCGGGTCCGGAGTCGTAGAGGAATGAGACACTGAGTCTCTTATTTAGAAGTTTAAGTTTGAAAACTCAATCAGATATTGACGTACCAGTAAACAATCTCGGATTTGGATTCTTATGGTTCGATTAGCTCCGTTAGGTGATTTTTGACTTAGATGCGCGTCCTGAATGTAGTTTGGAGGTCTGTGGTAGAATTAGGCTTGAATTGGCCAAATCGAAAATTTGGTAATTTTCGGTCGGCAGTTGAAAATTTGATATCGGAGTCGGAATGGAATTTTGGAAGTTGGAGTAGGTTCATAGTGTCATTTGTGATGTGTGTGCAAAATTTGAGGTTATTCGGATGAAGTCTGGTAGGTTTCGGCGTCGTTTGAGGTCCCGAGGACCTCGGGTGTGTTTCAGATGGATAGCGGATTGGGTTTAGCGTTGGTCAGTGTCTGAAAATCTACTGGTGTAAGTTTTCTTGTGTTTTTGCACCTGTAGAAGGGGAAACGCAGGTGCGAGGGTCAAAGTCGCCGAAGGTGATCACAGATGCGGAATTTTGGAAGCTGAGGAAATAGCGTAGGTGCGCAAGCTTGGACGCACCTACGAGCCCGCATGTGCGAGGGATGAGGCGCAGGTGCGGAATCTAGGAGCTAAGTGACATGCACAGGTGTAGTTGTTTAGACCACAGGTGGGGTCGGATGGGTGCGATTAAAAGGCCGCAGGTGCGAGAAGACTGGGAAAAAGGTATATATTGTACACTTCGCGAATTTTTGTGCACTCTTCACCATTTCTATTCGGTTATGGAGATTTTGGGAGTGAATTGAAGAGGGATTTAAGAGGGTTTTCATTGAGGTAAGTTACTTGAGCCTAATACTAGTGATTATGGTAATTTTCAGTTGTTTAATCATGTAATTAGTGAAGATTAGGGGTCAAAATGAAGGGGTTAGGGCTTGGGAATTGGAGAGTTTGATTTTGGGGATTTGAGGGACCAAATGAGGTCAGATTTTGATATATTTGATATGGATGGACTCGTGAGTGAATGAGCTTTCTAGTTTTGTAAATTTTGTTGGATTTCGAGACGTGGGCCTGGGGGCCGGGCTTTAGCCAAATTCGGGATGTTGGCTAATTTGATAGTTTTTCTTGTAGAATTCATTCCATTAACGTATATTGATGGTAATATAATGATTTTGAATAGATTCAGAGCATTTGAAGGCCGAGTTGAGAGGCAAGAGCATCACAGGTTAGAGATTGACCAGTTTGAGATAAGTAACGATTCTAAATCTAGTCCTGAGGGTATGAAACCCCGAATTTCGTATCATTTTACTATTTTGGGGTGACGCACATGCTAGGTGACGGGCATGTGGGCGTGCACCGTTGAGGATTGTGACTTGGTACGTCCCATAGCAATTGTAAAGTTAGGTATTTTTTTTGAAACTGTATAATATCTATGTGTTTTAGAAAGAGTTTCTGTAAATTGGGGTGAATGCCATGTTTGGGCCTTGTGCCAGTACTGTTCTGGACCTCAGGAGCCTTTTTCTTACTATCCTCTCACTATTTTTGATTGGAAAGCTATACTCAGTCATGAGTATACTTGTTTACTGCTTAACTGAGTTTTATAATTCTGTTTTTGATGCATATAAATGTTGTTTTTGGCTGAGTCTCCTGTTTTACTGAAAGGCCGAGAGGCTTGTGAGGTTTATGGCTAAGTAAGGCCGAGGTCATGATTTGTAAGGATATTTATGGGATCAGGCTGCACGCTGCAACATGTTTGATATAAGCCGAGGGCCTGAGTGATTTATGCCATGATTTGGCTTGATATAGCGCTTGGGCTGACGGATCCCCTCCGGATTCTGTACACACCCCCAGTGAGCACAAGTACCTACTGAGTGCGAGTGCCGAGTGCTGAGTGACTGGGAGGCATGAGTGATGGTGAGGTATGCCCGAGGGGCTGTTTACGAGTGACTGTGAGCCTTCCCCGAGGGGATATATATGAGTGATGTTTTTGCCCAAGGGGCTGTTTATGATTTCATCATTTTCACTCTCTTTTGCATTGAGCCTCTGTTGAAACTGTTGAAAAATATCTTTAAATGATTTTCACCAGAACTAGATTTTTAAACGTGCTGATTTCACTCAATACTAATTTGGAAGCATGTTGTATTTTACTTATATTTCATAATGTGGACTTTATGTGTTTTTCTACTCGTTACTGTCACCACACTCAAAACAACCCCTCGGAGGACACTGCGGCTGAGACTGAATAGGAGTTGGCCTGCTGGGCTGGCCGGAAATAACACCTCGAACTGGAGGCAAACTGGATACTGGCGGTGCATAAAAGACATCTTGATGTCTAGGAGGAGCTGGAATACCGCTAGCTGCTGGAAGGGATGAATGAACAAGGTGAACCATAAAGCCCCTATTGTGATGTGCTGCTAGTGCACGAGCTCCTGAAAAATGGCTAGTCTCTCGAGACCTCTTGGCCTCCCTCTCCTTTCTGTCCCGGGCGAACATGCTCTCTACTCTCCTGGTAATACTCACTGCCTGCTGGTAAGTGATATCCATCTCCAACTCTCTAGCCATACTGGTCCGAATACTAGGATGGAGTCCCTCAATGAAGCGGAGAACCCGCTCTCTGACCGTGGCAACCAAGGCTGGTGCATGCTGAGCTAACTCGCTGAAACAGACTGCATACTCCGACTCAGTCAGAGTACCTTGGCGCAACTGCTCGAACTCTACGTGCCAAGTATCCCGGAGACTCTGAGGAACATACTCTCGCAGAAACATCTCTGAAAACTGAGTCCAAGTGAGTGAGGTTGCCTCGTCCGGACTACTCCGCTCATAGGCCCGCCACCACTGATATGCCGCTCCCCTCAGCTGGAAAGCGGTGAAAGAAACCCCACTAATATCCACAATACCCATAGTGTGGAGAATACGATGACACTCCTCAAGAAATCCCAGAGCGTCATCTGAAGCTAGTCCGCTGAAAGTAGGTGGGTGGTACTTCTTGTACCTCTCGAGTCGGAGCTGCTCGGCCTCAGAAGCAGTTACCCTAGTATCATGCTGAACTGGAGTTGCTGGGAGAATATGAATATACTCCGGGGCCTGATCAACCTGGCCCCTCTGATCAGGAGTGAGGGCTGCAAGAGTTTGTGCCCCTCCCCCGGCCTGAGATGTAGCGGGAGCTATTGGAAATAGTCCAGCCTGCGCTAGAGTACTAAACATACTCATGAGCTGAGCGTAGGTCTTCTGCAAGGTTGGAGCAGCAATAGGGACCTCATGTGCCAGCTCTCTAGCTGGGGCTGCCATAGGCTCCTCTGCCGCTGCTCTCGCCGGTGCTCGGGCTGCACTGCGCGGTCGTCCTCTACCCCGGCCCCAGCCTCTAGCAGCTCTTGCAGGGGGCTCGGGTCCTGGTTGTCGGTCCTCCCAGTACGGGACCTCACCATCTGTAGGGAAGAATAGAATAGAAGTTTAGAATTTTTTATGTCAATAACTCGCACGAAAAGGAAATCAAAGAAATATGATTTTTCTAAACAGTTACATAGCCTCCCGAAGATAGATACGGACGTCTCCGCCCCGATCCGCGAGACTCTAATAAACCGACTTGTGACTTGTGACTCCTATGAAACTAGACGCTCTGATACCAACTTGTCATGACCCGATTTCCCCTCCGAAGGCATAGTGACGGCACCTAGTCTCTACGACTAGGTAAGCCTAATTGCGGAAACACATATTAAATAGAAGCAATAAAATAAAGACGAAATAAGTGAGTCTACAATGAAACATCGTCACTTGGCGCATACAAAATACAATTTTCCCAAAACCTGAAATATCACTTTAGTCACAAGATCTGTCTCAAAATAGCTCTATACAACGTAAGGAAATTTACATGAAAATCTATCTAAGTTTGGAGTGGAAGGTGACTCGAAGGACTCTGCGGACGCGGCAGAAATACCTTTCGGTCTCCTAGAAGCTTCTGCTCGGACCCCTAGCCATGAAACTGAGCACTGGTACCTAGATCTGCACACGAAAAACATGTGCAGAAAAGGGCATGAGTACACCACAAATCGGTACCCAGTAAGTGCCAAGCCTAACCCCAGTCGAGCAGTGACGAGTTCAGATTAAGGCTCTACTGGATTTTTATTCTAAAGCAGTATAAATGTGAACAGAGAGATATAATAAGCTAAGGAAAATCAGTAGGAACAATGATATAAAAGAAAAAATAACAGGGAGTCCTCGGCTCAGCACAACATATATCACAGTAACAAGTATGAAATGCAGTATTAGGGGAAAGCTCCCGGAATCTCGTCCGTAGTCTCAATTTAAATATGCAATGCAGTACAAGGGGAAAGCTCCCAGAATCTCATCCGTAGTCCCAATTTAAATATGCAATGCAGTACAAATGCCGAATACAATTTTTATTTAAAACAGTTCAGGAAAACTCACAGGCAAAAATATGGATAAAACTACCTAAACATGGTACACGTAGTAATAACTAGGGAAAATTCAAGTAAAACAGGTAGGCATGCTATTTCCTAATCTAAAATACATAGTCGATACATGAATCAATGAAATAAGAGTGAAATGATTTAAGTCATGGAGGAAAAATGGAGTTTTAGCAACAATGGCTTGTGTACGTACTCGTCACCTCACACACACGGCGCCCAAACAACATAGATTAGTATTAAAATAGCCTAGGGGAAGTCCCCAACACAGAGTTAGGCAAGCCACTTACCTCGTCTGCGCTACTCAACTCAAAACCACGCTCTTTCCACGAGTATCCGACTCCGAAAGGCCCAAATCTATTAAATTCGATTGTATAATGTAAATATCACTTTAAGGAATCAAAATAGCTAACAAGTTCGAGGCTAATATGCGAAATTAGGAAAATTGCCCAACAAGTCCCCCGGGCCCACGTCTCGAAATCGAGTGAAAGTTACAAATTTAGAACACCCATTCACCCACGAACTCACTCAAACAAGAATCATCGAAAACCGACGACAAAATCCTATTAAATCCTTGAATTTTCTAATTAGGGAAACTTCTTCCCTTTTACATGATTTTTCACCTAAATCCCTTAATTGCATGGAAGAAATGGCCATAGATTAATGATATACGAAGGGAATAGGGTTAGGAATTGTTACCTATGAAGTTTTTCCTCAAAACTCACTCCAAATCGCCTACACCCGAGCTCCAAATGATTTTAGATGTTATGAAGTTCAAGCCCTCGAGTCTGATATATCTGCCCAGCGATTTCCACACCTGTGGTTCTGGACCTACGGAAAATCCCTCGCATGTGCGAAAACCCACTAAAAGGCCTGGGGACGCACCTGCGGTCAATTGGCCGCATCTGCTGCTCCGCACCTGCAGAACCACAACCGCAACTGCGAGAACTGGTTGACATGACCAAACCCGCACCTGCGAGCACCTCTTCCGCACCTGCGTGTCCGCACTTGCGGAAAGTCCATCGCAGGTGCGAGACACCAGAACTAGAAATGGTTCAGCTATTCTCCAAGTTCTGAATTCACCCGTTGAGCGTCCGAAACATCCTCGAGGCCCCCGGGACCTCAACCAAACTTACCAACCAGTCCTAATACCTTATACAAACTTAGTCGAGCCTCCAAAACACATCACATAACACAAAAATCACCAATTATACATGGATTCAAGCAGCTTATGAAATTTCAAAAATCTACAACCGATGCCGAAACACATCAAAACTAGTTCGAATGACCTCAAATTTTACACACATGTCACAAATGACACGACGGACCTACAACCACTCTCGAAATTTCATTTCGAACCCGACATCAAAATTTTCACCTATCGGCCGAAATCGCCGAAATTCTAACATTCGCCATTTCAAGCCTAAATCCACTACAAACCTCCAAAGTATATTCCGGACACGCTCCTAACTCCGAAATCACCAACGGAGCTAACAGAGTCGACGGAATCCCATTCCGGACCCGTCTTCCCACAGTTCCAACTACGATCCGATTTCTAAGGCTTAAACTCACCTATAAGGACTATGTGCCCAAAAACTTTCTGAATTTCACCACTCAACGTTCCAAAAAGTCCCAAAAGCAGAAACAGACATGGGGAAAATAGTTATTAGGGGTTCGGGGCGCTAACTCACCAAACGACTTAGCGGGTCGTTACAAGACCCTAGTGTGTCAGAGTTCACAAGGGTCTCAAAATGGACACCGAGCAACGCTCGCACTAGGGAGGTTAATAGAGAAGTTTTAGGGGGCCTTGGCTTTCAGCCGTCCAAGAATTATAGACTCATAAAATGGAACAACATGAAAATAGTAATATAGCAATAGGTTTGGAAAAACATTTGCAAACACCACAAAATGATCACATACTGAACATGAACTTAAGAACAAACAAACACATTGGGGCAGGGTGACATGTTAATAGGAAGTAGGGAACATGAAGCTTATGGGATAACCAAGTTAACAGGCAAGGAGCAATAGGCTAGTAAGACAAATAGTTGTCACTAATGCAACCAGTTTGAAACTTAAGGGATCCGATAATACTACACTCAGGGATTAAACAACATAATACAAACTTAATTCAAAGATCATAGAGGGCATCAATCAAGAAAGACTAGTTTAAGGGATAGCATGTTGTTAGAGGTATAGAATTGGATAGGGAAAGTCACAATGAGTGACAACCATAGTCATAGGGGCACACTACACACTTAGAGTGAAGGTCTTAAACGTGTTAGGGCATGATAATAACATCAATTAATCACCAGAAGTTAAGAATTAGGCAGATAACATGGATTAAGCCATTTAATAAAGGCAGAACATTCAAATTATCAAATTAACTAAGTTAGGTGCAAAGACATTATTAGGCTAGCAAATATAGACAGAATCATACATGAAGAGAGTCAAGGGAATACATTAAGTCATGCAGTTTCTGAGAACATGCTATCATAAGGGAATAAACATTGATAAGTTTTAGAAACTAACAAGTGATTGTTAAATAAACAATAAAAAACAAAAATAAGGACTCAGGGTCTCAAATGTGTCAAGTTCCCAAGGGTTTCAAGAACTCAGGGCAGTGCTCACACCCAAGAGAGGTCGGAAAGGTAGAAATCCGGTGGCCTTGGCTTTAAGCCGGCCACAAAACAAAATAAAATACTCAACGAACACAAGGTAAAGCCTGATTTTTTAGTGAAAAATAGTGATTGACGTTCTGTCCAAAAAGGGGAAGAGGGATGGGTTTATATAGTGGTAGAATCAACACATAAGGATATACAATCAATCAAAACATAAAAGGAAAGAAGAACATATAAATTAATTTAAAATCAGATTAGGAGAAGAAATCGGTGAACCATAGTTTTTTTAGGGAAAGTAAATATTGACAAAATATAACAAAAATTGGACCCACAGTAGATATACGGCGAATATAGACATAATAACACTAAAAATTAGAGAATCGAACCAAGATCATGGATTTGAATCGATTTCGGTTCGATTTTGATGAGATCGTCTTGCCATTTTTAGGCAAGAAATGTAGGAGAGTAGCCAGTACCAGAAGAGGATCGTATATGGCCAAAAACAACCATGGAATCCCATATTAGGTGAGATTAGGAGAGGATTTAGGGGGCGGAGGCTAGGGTTCTCGAGAGAGGGAGAAGGGAGGTGAGAGGATGTTAGGGCGGCGGGAATAAGGGAAAATGAGTTAGGATTAGGGTGATTGGGTAATTAAAGGGAGGGGTTCAATATGAGTCGTTGATCTCAAAGATCAACAACAACAATTAAAAGGGGGTTGGGTCGAGTTTATTTAGGTGGGTTGCGACCAGGTTCTGAGTAATGGGGTTATTGGTTTTGGGATGGGGTTATTGAGCTAGTGTATTAGGTGTTATGGGCCAATAGTTGGTCCGAAAATAGGTATTGGAATTTAGGCTAGTTTTTAAATATCCAATATTTAGCAAAATAATTTATAAAAGTAATGAATGAATAACAAAAAATATACTTGTGCACTAAAATGATTAAAAATAATAACTTAACATTAAACATATAAAAGCTATTTTTTTGCATAAATTCTGTAATTATACATGAATATAGGCTATTACTGCAAAAATATGCAATGAGCCTAAAAATGCAAATGTAATTATGACAAATGCAGTAAAATATTTTAAAAAATACAAGTTAGTGTAAATAATAAGTTTGGATGATTAAATCATCATAAAATAACTTGAAGAATAATTATTGGATATTTATATAATAAAATGCATAAAGAAATTAATTTTAAGCCTTTAAAAAATTATAGAAAATTATGCAAAATGCTTGTATAGATTTATAAACTAAATTATGATGCAAACATACTATTTTGAAAGTATATATATGTAACCACCCGACCGGTCCTTTTGCGTTATCGGACCCCGTTCCCCCAACTGAAACTTCCCATAGCGGGTTATTGTGATTTATGACTTGCGGGGGCAGGTGGTCCGGGATTCGGAAGTGTTTAGAGCAATAAAGGAACACTTAGTTCCTTAAGGTTGGCCTTTTTGGCCAAGTTTGACTTCGATCAACATTTTGAGTAAACGACATCGGAATCGAGTTTCGACGGTTCCGGTAGCTTTGTATGATGATTTCGGACTTGAGCGTATGTTCGAAATGGGTTTTGGTTGACCTAGGAGCGCTTCAGCGCCCAATATCGAAATAAGAGTTTCCTTAAGTTCATATTGTGGTTTGGGACGTGTTTTTGTGTTATCGAGGTCCGAACGGAATTTCGAGATCAGGAATAGTTCCGTTATGTAATTTATGACATGCCTGCAAAATTTGGTGTCATTTCGAATAGTATAGGTTGGTTCGGCGCATTGATATCGAATTCAAGAATTTGAAGTTCTTAAGTTTTGATTCTAGGGGTTTTAAGGTGTGATTTTGAGTTTTTGCGTTGTTTTGAGTGTTCCGAAGGCTCGAACGAGTCCGTATTATAATTTGGGACTTGTTGGTCTATTTGGATAGGGGCTCGAGTGGGCCCGGATGAATCTCGGGCACCAAACAATGCCAAAAACCAGCTGAAACAGCTGTTGGTGCACCTGATCTGGTGTGACCGCAGGTGCGGTGCCCAGTCGCAGGTGCGGGACTGCCCCTGCGGTCCCAGCCTCGTAAGTGCGGACCCTTTCCCGCAGTTGCGGACTCCTGCCCGCAGGTGCGAGCCCAGGCCCTTGGCCCATTTTCCCCATGTGCGAGCTATTGCTCGCAGGTGCGGTCCTTGAGCCGCAGGTGCGAAACCATCGTAGGCAGTGTGTTCTTTTAAAACACGGGAAATGTTATTTTCTCCATTTTTCTTCCACTATTGTCGACCTATAGAGCTTGGGAAAGAGTCAATCGACCTAGCTACTGATAAGGTAAGTAAATTCTACCCTAGTATTAGATTAATACATTAATTACTAGTTAAATTAACTACTTAATTAATAAAAATCAAGGAAATGGGTAGTAACCTAGGGATTTCGGGAATTTAGAGAATTACCCGTGAATTGGCTATGAAATCATACAAAAATCATATGTTAACAATCTTTAGGTTATGGGTGAGTGTTTCCTTCGAGAATTTTCAGAATCCGAGCATGCGGGTCTGGAGGTGGATTTTGGGATTTCTTCAAGAATGATGAATTGACTAAATAAGTAGGAGAATTCAATGCTTTGAGTATAATTTGATATATTTACGTAACGTTTGATTAGTTTTGAGTCCTTGGGAGACGAGTTTGGAGTTTCGGGCGCATTCTTGACTCAGAGAGTAGGTTCGACACGAGGTGAGTCTCCTTTCTAACCTTGTAAGAGGGAACCTTCCCCCTAGGTGATTTAAACGGCTATCTGCTAATGTTTGTGGGGGATACGTATGCACAAAGTGACGAGAGTCCGTACGTAGCGACTATTATTGTTATGTCGGGGTAGTTAGGGCTACACCATGCCTTGTGTTTTTCCTTGAAATGAACTATATGCTTGATGAATTAATGTTACATGCGGCTTGTTTCCCTGAGATCATGGAATTGGAGGAATTTTAATGGAATTGTTCATTGAAAGTAATTTATGAAGAATATTGTGTGGATTGTGTGTGCATGTGACCGCTTCGCAATTTACATTCCGTGAGTGGAGTGTTATTTCCCCCACTCTCATGGGAGTGGGCCGTACACCACGGTGAGATTGAAAGATACATTATGGTTCGGGCCGTTCGACCCTCGACAGTGCGCATATATGATTATTATGATGGATCAGGTCGGTTGTCCTTATCCTCTATGCGCATGCTAAATTGTTAATGATTCTTCTTTATGGATATTGAGTGGGCAGATATTTTTAAAAAGAGGAAAAATGGAATAGTAATTGTTTATTTACTTCCAGTATTTATTTGAATTACAGTTATCTTTAATGTTTACTGTTTTTATCATCCTTGAATGCCTATTACCGATATCATATCTTGTTTAATAATTTTGTTGGACCTTAGTGAGTGTCAAGTATACCTTTCGTCACTACTTCTTCGAGGTTAGGCGGGATACTCACTGGGTACATATTTGTTTATGTACTGATGCTACGCTCTTGTACTTAATTGTACAGGTTCTGAGGCTTGTGCATCTGGTTATCAGACCGGAGCTCGATTCTGATTAAAGTTGGACCTGACTTCACGATGAGCTGCTTCTCCTGACGATACTCGGCAGCACCATGGAATTTCTTTTGCTTAATTCCCGTCTATTTCTTTCGGACAGTGGGGCTGTATATTATATCTTTTGTATATTCTATTAGTATGCCCGTAGGACTTGTGACACTAGTTCCTGGCACACACGTGGTAGTTATTATGGATTACGGGTCTGTATATATATTGGCTCACGCCTCCTTATGACCTCCTTTTGATTAAAACTGGCTAATTATCCTTTTCAATTTATGTTTTAAGCTTTAAAACTTGGTATATGTTGAAAGGTTTAACACAATAAGAAAGAACCCTTAGTAAATTGAGTGTTGGCTCGCCCGACCCCGCTGTTGGGCGCCATCACGACCTGATTTAGGATTTTGGGTCACGTAAGTCTCACGAGTCACGGGCAAACCCAGTAGAGTCTTGTAGGATCGGTGCGGAGACGTCTGTATTTATCTTCAGGAGGCTATAGGGTGTTAGGAAACCTCTCCTTATTTTTATTTTATCGTTCAGTCGATGGTTTACTAAATCTCATTCTTCTATTCTCTCACAGATGGTGAGGACGCGTGCATCCGATGTTCCGGACCTGGGAGGGGCCGCTACTCCCGTCGTCCGGGGCCGTGGCAGAGGTCGGGGGAGGGCACCGGCTCGAGACAGGGGATGAAGGCGTCCCAGAGCTATCCCACTTGCACCACCACCAGAGGGTCCTACTATAGAGGAGCAGGGTGAGGTGCCCCCAGCAGATCCTTCTTTAGTGGACTTTATGAAGGCGCCATGCTTCTAGGAGATCATTGGTCGTATGATGCGATTTATGGACACCATGTCCCAGGCTGATTTATTTCCACCAGATCCTGCCACATCTCAGGCGGGAGGGGGTGCCCAGACTCCTACCGCCCAGGCTGCAGGTCAGGCAGCAGCATTACATCATATCCCGGGTACACTGCCCGTGGGTGGGTTCCAGCCTGTAGCAACAGCATCTGAGCCCAGACCAGCTGCGGACGGCGATTCGCAGAAGTTATTAGATAGATGGACTCGATTTCACTCTCCAGTCTTCAGGGGTGAGCGAGGCGAGGATGCCCAGGATTATGTTGACAGGTGCAGGGATAGGCTGCACAATATGAGGATATTAGAGTCCTAGAGAGTGAACTTCACTACCTTCCAGTTAGAGGGCAGAGCTCGCAGATGGTGGCAGTCCTATATTCTCAGTAGGCTAGCAGATTTTCTTCCTATCACTTGGGAGCAGTTCACTCAGATGTTTCTTGATAGGTATATCCCACCGTCTGAGATGGAAGAGCTGCGGTATCAGTTTGAGCAGCTGGAGGAGGGACAGATGTTAGTGACAGATTATAAGGCTAGATTTTCAGAGTTGTCTCGCCACGCACTCATGATATTACCTACTGATGCTGAGAGAGCGCAAAGATTTGTAGCGGGGCTGCACTCAGGCATTAGGGCTAACATGGCCCGAGAGGTGGAGATGGGGACTCCCTATCAGCTGGTGGTCGAGATAGCTCGTCGAATTGAGAGCTATCAATCGAGAGGCAGAGAGCAGGGTCAGCAGGACAAGAGAGCCATATTCTCGGGAGATTTCAGAGGTGCCCCAGATAGGGGCAGAGGTTAGTTCGATAGAGGACAACCCAGCAGGCCTCCAAATTCAGCACCCCCACCACCTCCCCGAGGTGTTCCAGAGAGGCCTCATTTCAGCGCCATGCCAGAGCATTCCTACCACCCTCCAGCCATTTAGAGTTCACCCAAGGGTTATTCCAGTTATCCGAGATCACCCAGTCCATACTTCAGTGCATTGCTAGAGAGTACACATCGCTCTCTAGCCATTCAGGGTTCCTCTTCGGGGCAGCAGGCTATGCTACCTGGAGGTTGTTATGAGTGTGGTGATCCAGGTCATATGAAAAGGCATTGTCCCAGGTTTCGGGGCAAAGTAGTACATCAGGGTTATTAACCTATGGGTCCAGCACCAGCAGTCAGACCACCTAGAGGTGGGGGATAGGTCGGTAGGGGTCGTCCTAGAGGTGGAGGCCAATCAGGGGGAGGTCAGTCAGCTCTTGTCCATTCTGGCGGGGCTTAGTCTTCCGGTGCTCCAGCTAGATTCTATGTTATTCCGTCCATATCAGATGTAGTGGCCTCAAATGTCGTGATCACAAGTTTTATTTCAGTATGTGGTAGGGAGGCCTCAGTGTTATTTGATCCAGGATCCACCTATTCCTATGTTTCGGTATTATTTGCTCATTTTCTGGATGTTCCTCGTGAGTCCGTGGGTTCTCCTATATATGTGTCCACTCCTGTAGGAGATTCTATTGTGGTGGACCGGGTTTACGGGTCCTGTATGGTTACATTCTGCAGGTTCTAGACTCGAGTGGATCTCTTATTGCTTGACATGGTTGATTTCAACGTTATATTAGGCATGGATTGGCTACCTCCTTATCATGTCGTGCTACATTTCCATGCCAAGACAATTACTTTAGCCATGCCCGAGTCGCCTAGGCTGGAGTGGAGAGGTTCCTCAGTTAGTGCAGCCAGCCAGGTTATTTCCTTCCTGAAGGCTCGACATATAGTTGAGAAGGGTTTTCTGGCCTATCTTGCTTATGTGCGGGACACCACCGCCGAGTCTCCGACGATTTATTCAGTGCCAGTTGTTCAAAATTTTGCTGATGTATTTCCTTCAGGCCTTCCGAGCATGCCTCCAGATCATGATAATGATTTCTGCATTGATGTAGCTCCAGGCACTTAGCCTATTTCCATTCTCTCGTACCCTATGGCTCCGAAGGAGTTGAAGGAGTTGAAGGAGCAGTTTGAGGAGTTGTTGGCTAAGGGGTTTATCAGACCGAGTGTATCTCCGTGGGGTGCTCTGGTTCTATTCGTGAAGAAGAAGGACGGGTCCATGTAGATGTGTATTGATTACCGCCAGTTGAACAAAGTTGCCATTAAGAACAAGTATCCTTTGCCGCGCATCGATGATTTGTTTGACCATTTGCAGTGTGCTCGGTGTTTTCTAAGATATATTTGAGATCGGTATATCATCAGTTGAGGATTCGGGCCTCAGATGTTCCAAAGAATGCTTTACTTACGAGGTATGGCCATTAATAGTTCCTGGTGATGTCTTTTGGCTTAACTAATACCCCAAAAACATTTATGGACTTGATGAACAGGGTGTTCAGGCCGTATATTGATTCCTTTGTCATTGTCTTCATTGATGACATTTTGATTTACTCACGTAGCCTAAGGGAGCACAAGAATCATTTGAGAGTTTCACTCCAAACTTTGTGAGAACAGAAGCTATATGATAAGTTCTCCAAGTGCGAGTTCTGGTTGGATTCCGTGGAATTCTTTGGGCATGTGGTATCCGGAGAGGGTATCAAGGTTGATCCTCAGAAGATTGAGGCAGTTCAGTGTTGGCCGCGTTCTACTTCAGCTACAGAGATCAGGAGCTTTTTGGGCCTAACAGGCTATTACCGTCGATTTGTGGAGGGGTTCTCTTCTATTGCAGATCCATTGACTAGATTGACTCAGAAGAATGCCCCGTTTTGATGGTTCGACGAGTGTGAGGTAAGCTTTCAGAAGCTCAAGATAGCATTGACCTCAGCACCAGTTCTGGTATTGCCTTCCGGTTCGGGGATGTATATAGTGTATTGTGACGCTTCGTGCATTGGTTTGGGACGTGTGTTGATGTAGGAAGGGAGAGTTATTTCTTAGGCTTCGCGCCAGCTGAAGGTTCATGAGAAGAATTACCCTATGCACGATTTAGAGTTGGCGGTGATTGTTCATGCTCTTAAGATTTGGAGTCACTATTTGTATGGGGTGTCTTGTGAGGTTTATACAGACCACCGTAGCTTGAAACACTTGTTTAAGCAGAGGGGTCTTAATTTGAGGCAGCGCATATGGCTTGAGTTATTGAAGAATTATGATATCACCATTATTTATCATCCGGGCAAGGCAAATGTGGTAGGAGATTCCTTGAGCAGGAAGGCAGGGAGTATGGGTAGCTTGGCTTATATTGCAGCAGAGGAGAGACCTCTAGACTTGGACATTCAGTCCTTGGCTAATCGCCTGGTGAGGTTAGACCTTTCAGAGCCTCTCCGAGTTTTAGCACATGTGGTTGCTCAGTTTTCGTTATTGGGAGAGATTAAGGCTCGGAAATTTGATGATCCGTACTTGGAAGATCGACGGGAGACGGTGGTTCAGGGTGGTGCGAAGGAGGTTACTATTGGCGAGGATGGTGTTATGAGACTTCAGGGCCGTTTATGTGTTCCTAACGTCGATGTACTGAGAGGGAGGATTCTAGAGGAGGCACACAGTTCCCGGTATTATGTTCATTCTGGTGCTACGAAGATGTATCGTCATTTGAAGCAGCATTACTGGCGGAGGCGGATGAAGAAGGACATTGTGGAGTATGTGGCTAGGTGTCTTAATTGCCAGTAGGTTAAGTATGAGCACCAGAGTCCAGGAGGCCTACTTTAGCAGATGCCCATTCCAGAGTAGAAGTGGGAACGCAACACTATGGACTTCGTGGTTGGGTTGCCTCGGACTCTGTGGAAGGTTGACGCGGTTTGGGTCATTGTGGACAGATTGACCAAATCGGCGCATTTCATTCCAGTGGCTACTAGATATACTTCTGAGAGGTTGGCACGGATCTACATTCAGGAGATAGTCCAGTTGCACGGTGTGCCGGTGTCCATTATATGAGATCGAGGTCCTCAGTTCACCTCGAACTTCTAGAGAGCATTGTATAGTGAGATGAGTACCCAGATAGACCTCAGCACATCATCTCACCCTCAGACTGATGGCCAGTCAGAGCGTACAATTCCGTTATTGGAGCACATGCTCAGGGCATGTATGATTGACTTCGGAGGTCAGTGGGACTAGTTCTTGCCTTTGACCGAGTTTCCATACAATAATAGTTATCAGTCTAACATCGAGATGGCTCCATTTGAGGCTTTGTATAGTCGGTGATGTCGTTCTCCTATCGGGTGGTTTGATCCTGGCGAGGCTAAGTTATATGGTACCGACCTGGTGAGGGATTCTTTGGAGAGGATGAAGTTGATTCAGGAGAGGCTCCACACAGCACAATCCAAACAAAAGAGTTACGCGGATCAGAGGGCGCGTGATGTATCATTTATGGAGGGAGACAAGGTTTTGTTGAAGGTCTCACTGATGAAGGGTATTATGAGGTTCGGGAAGAAGGCCAAGCTGAGTCCGAGGTTTATAGGTCCCTTCGAGATGTTGAGGCTTGTTGGGGAGGTTTCTTATGAGCTAGATTTACCTCCCAGTTTATCAGGAGTTCATCCGGTCTTTCATGTATCCATGATCCGGCAGTACCACGCCGACTTCTCTCACGTGGTTGATTTCAGCACTATTCAGTTGGATGAGAGGTTGGGCTACGAGGAGGAGCCAATTGCTATTATTGATAAACAGGATCCCCAATTGAGGTCCAAGAGATTTTCTATGGTGAAGGTCCAGCAGAGGGGCCAACCACTCGAGGAAGCGACCTGGGAGTCCGAGGAGGACTGCAGAGCAGATATCCGCACTTATTCAGCACTTCAGCTATGATCTAGACCCGTTCGAGGATGAACGTTTTTTTAAGAGGTGGAGAATGTAATGACCCGACTGGTCGTTTTGCATTATCGAACCCCGCTCCCCCAAATGAAACTTCCCATATCGTCTTATTGTGATTTATGACTTGCAGGGCTGGGTGGTCCGGGATTCGGAAGTGTTTAGAGTAGTAAAGGAACACTTAGTTCCTTAAGGTTGGCCTTATTGGCCAAGTTTGACTTCGGTCAACATTTTGACTAACGACCTCGGAATCGAGTTTTGACGGTTCCGGTAGCTTTGTATGATGATTTCGGACTCGGGCGTATGTTCGGAATGGGTTTTGGATGACCCGGGAGCGCTTCGGCGCCCAATATCGAAATAAGAGTTTCCTTAAGTTCATATTGTGGTTTGGGACATGTTTTTGCGTTATCGAGGTCCGAACGGAATTCCGAGACCGGGAATAGTTCTGTTATGTCATTTATGACTTGCCTGCAAAATTTGGTGTCATTCCGAGTAGTATAGGTCGGTTGAGCCCATTTATATCGAATTGAAGAACTTCAAGTTCTTAAGTTTTGATTATAGGGGTTTTGAGGTGTGATTTTTAGTTTTTGCGTTGTTTTGAGTGTTCTGAAGGCTCGAGCGAGTCTGTATTATGATTTGGGACTTGTTGGTATATTTGGACGGGGGCTCAGATGGGCCCGAGTGCCTCTCGGCCACCAGACAACGCTAAAAACCAGCTGAAACAGTTGCCGGTGCGCCTGATGTGGTGTGACCGCAGGTGCGGTTGCCCAGTCGCAGATGCGGGACCGCTCCTGCTGCCCCAGCCTCGCAGGTGCGAACCCCAGGTGGGCTGCCCAGTTCTCGTATGTGCGGGAACTTTCCCGCATGTGCGGACTCCTGCCCGCAGGTGCGAGCCCAGGCCCTTGTCCCATTTTTCGCAGGTGCGAGCTATTGCTCATAGGTGCGAGACCGCAGGTGCGGTCCTTGAGCCGCAGGTGCGGAACCACTATAGGCAGTGTGTTCTTTTAAAACATGGGAAATGTTCATTTTATCCATTTTTCTTCCACCATTGTCGACCTAGAGAGCTTGCGAAAGAGTCAATCCACCTAGCTACTGATAAGGTAAGTAAATTCTACCCTAGTATTAGTTTAATACATGAATTACTAGTTAAATTAACTACTTAATTAATGAAAATCAAGGAAATGGGTAGTAACCTACGGATTTCGGGAATTTAGAGAATTACCCGTGAATTTGATATCAAATCATACAAAAATCATATGTTAACAATCTTTAGGTTATGGGTGAGTGTTTCCTTCGAGAATTTTCAGAATCCGAGCATGCGGGTCTGGAGGTGGATTTTGGGATTTCTTCAAGAATGATGAATTGACTAAATAAGTAGGAGAATTCAATGCTTTGAGTATAATTTGATATATTTATGTAACGTTTGATTAGTTTCGAGTCCTTGGGAGACGAGTTTGGAGTTTCGGGCGCATTCTTGACTCGGGGAGTTGGTTCGACGCGAGGTGAGTCTCCTTTCTAACCTTGTAAGAGGGAACTTTCCCCCTAGGTGATTTAAACTGCTATGTGCTAATGTTTGTGGGGGCTACGTATGCACAATGTGACGAGAGTCCGTACGTAGCGACTATTATTGTTATGTCGGGGTAGTTAGGGCTACACCATGCCTTGTGTTTTTCCTTGAAATGAACTATATGCTTGATGAATTAATGTTACATGCGGCTTGTTTCCCTGAGATCATGGAATTGGAGAAATTTTAAAGGAATTGTTCACTGAAAAGTAATTTATGAAGAATATTGTGTGGATTGTGTGTGCATGTGACCGCTTCGCAATTTACATTCCGTGAGTGGAGTGTTATTTCTCCCACTCTCATGGGAGCGGTCCGTACGCCACGACGAGATTGAAAGATACATTATGGTTCGGGCCGTTCGACCCTCGACGGTGCGCATATATGATTATTATGATGGATCAGGCCGGTTGTCCTTATCCTCTATGCGCATGCTAAATTGTTAATGATTCTTCTTTATGGATATTGAGTGGGCATATATTTTTTAAAAAAAAAGGAAAAATAAAGTAGTAATTGTTTATTTACTTCCGGTATTTATTTGAATTACAGTTATCTTTAATGTTTATTGTTTTTATCATCCTTGTATGCCTATTACCGATATCATATTTTGTTTAATCATTTTCTTGGACCTTAGTGAGTGTCAAGTCGACCTCTCGTCACTGGGTACATATTTGTTTATGTACTCATGCTACGCTTCTATACTTAATTGTACAGGTTCTGAGGCTGGTGCATCTGGTTATCAGACCGAAGCTCGATTCTGATTATAAATAGACCTGACTTTACGGTGAGCTGCTTTTCCTGACGATCCTCGGCAGCACCATGGAGTGTCTTTTTCTTATTTCCCGTCTATTTCTTTCAGACAGTGGGTCTGTATATTATATCTTTTGTATATTCTGTTAGTGTGCCCGTAGTACTTGCGACAGTAGTTCCTGGCACACGCGTGGTAGTTATTATGGATTACGGGTCTGTATATATATTGGCTCACGCCTCCTTATGACTGCTTTTGATTAAAACTGGCTAATTATCCTTTTCGATGTATGTTTTAAGCTTTAAAACTTGGTATACGTTGAAATGTTTAACCAAATAAGAAAGAACCCTTAGTAAATTGAGTGTTGGCTTGCCCGACCCCGCTGTTAGGCGCCATCACGACCTGATTTAGGATTTTGGGTATATATATATATTAGAAATATGAGGGAAAAACAAAGATGTTGTATCTACCACAAAGCCTTCGAAATTGCTTCATATGGACTTATTTTGGACCTACTAGAACTGCTAGAATAGGAGGAAAACGATATGAATTTATTATTGTTAATGTTTAATCACGTTTTACTTGGGTTATTTTTCTATCTCACAAAGATGAAGCTTTGAAAACTTTTGAGATCTTCTGTAAAAAGGTTGAAAGAGAAAAGGACTATCTTATTACAACTATTCAAAGTGATCACAGAGGAGAATTTGAAAGCAGAGCATTTGAAGATTTCTGCAACGATCAAGGATACACTCAAAATTTCTCTACTCCAAGGTCACCTCAACAGAATGGAGTTGTTGAACGGAAAAATAGGACCTTACAAGATATGGAAAAAACTATGATACTAAAATATTCACTGCCAAATCACTTCTGGGAAGAAGGAGTATGTACAGTATGTCACATTCTCAATCGATGTCTCATAAGACCCATCCTGAAGAAGACTCCTTATGAACTGTGGAAAGGTAAACGACCAAATATAAGTTACTTTCATCCATTTGGAAGTAAGTGTTTCATTCATAACAATGGTAAGAACAATCTTGGAAAATTTGATCCAAGAAGTGACGAAGGTATTTTTCTGGGTTATTCTTTGAATAGTAGATCCTGTAGAGTTTATAATAAACGCACGTTGTGTATAGAAGAATCAGTACATGTTGTCTTTGATGAGAATAGCACTTCGGCCGAGAAAGCAATTACTGCAGGTGATGAAGATCAAACGCAGCAAAGTCAGGAGATAAGAAAATCTCAAGAGTCGACCAATAAACTTGATGGTATGATAGAGTCAACTAATGAGATCAACAACAGTCAACTAGAACCTCCAAAAGAGTCAAGTACTCTGGTAGTTCGTCCAAATGAATGGAAAAATGAACCGGGATATCCTCAAAAATTCATCATAGGAGATCCAAGCGATGGAAAAATGAACCGGGATATCCTCAAAAATTCATCATAGGAGATCCAAGCGAAGGAATAAAAAACAAAGGATCTCTCAAGAAGAAAGAAAATATAGTATTGATTTCCAAGATTGAGCCAAAGAAAATAGAAGAAGCTCTGAGAGACTCAAGCTGGATGCAAGAAATGCAGGAAGAGCTAGATCACTTCGACAAAAAACAAGTATGGAAATTGATGCCCAAGCCTGAAAATGCTCCTGTAATCGGAACAAAATGAGCTTTCAGAAATAAGCTAAATGAGGATGGAAAGGTTGTAACAAACAAAGCCAGACTAGTTTCTCAAGGATACTCGCAACAAGAAGGAGTCAACTATGACGAAACCTTTGCTCCAGTAGCTCGACTGGAATCTATACGAATTCTTCTCAGATATGCATTCTTTAAAAGATTCAGGTTGTTCCAGATGGATGCTAAACGTGACTTTTTGAATGGTTTTATTGAAGAGGAGGTATATGTGAAACAACCCCCTATATTTGAGGATTCAAAGTTTCCCTAGCATGTGTATAAACTGACCAAAGCGCTATATGGACTGAAACAAGCTCCACGAGCATGGTACGAGAGACTTAGCTCATTTCTCATTGATAACGGATTTAAAAGAGGTAAAGTAGATACTACTTTGTTCATTAAAATATCAACAGAAGGTAATCTAATTATTCAAGTTTGATGATATTATTTTTGGTAGTACTAATCCTCTTCTGTGCAAGAAATTCTCAAATCTTATGCAAAGTGAGTTCGAAATGTGTATGATGGGAGAGCTCAAGTTCTTTCTTGGACTTCAAATTCAACAATCTGAAGAAGGAACGTTCATATGTCAAACAAAATATACAAAGGAGTTGATTCAAAAGTTTGGTATAGACAATGCCAACACTATTGGCACACCAATGAGTCCCTCAACAAGTGTCGACAAAGATAAACAGGGAAATCCTATTGATGAAACCAAGTATCATGGGATGATTGGATCACTTCTTTATCTAACTGCTAGTCGACCGGTTATTATGTTTAGTGTCTGTGAATGTGTCAGGTTTCAGTCAGCTCCTAAAGAATCACATCTGACAGCAGTAAATAGAATTATTCGATATCTTATTGAATCTTTCTATCATGGATTATGGTATCCACGTACTAACACTTTTAAGCTAGAAGGTTTTTCAAATGCTGATCTTGCAGGTGATAATGAAGACAGAAAAAGCACAAGTGGAACATGCCAATTACTTGGACAATCATTGATATCTTGGAATAGTAAAAAACAAGGATCAATTGCATTATCCATGATTGAGGCTGAGTATATCGCTATTGGAAAATGTTGTGCACAATTACTATGGATGTATCATCAACTGGGTGACTATGTATTAGCCTTTAAACCTATTCCAATTTTCTGTGATAACTCCAGTGTTATATGTCTCTCTAAAAATCCTGTGCATCATACTAGGGAAAATCATATAGATATCAAACATCATTTTATTAGATATCATGTCTTTAAAGGGAACATAGAACTATCTTTTGTTGGAACTACTGATCAATTAGCAAATGTTTTTACTATGCCTTTCTTAGAAGAAAGATTCTTCTTTTTAAGATAATTACTTGGCATTATTTGTATTAATCATTAATATTAGGACCTATGTGCTATTGTTATTTTCTGTATGCTTAATGTTTAATTATTTAATCATTAGTTGCGCCTCCGTTTTCCCTCTCTTTTCATCTCTTTTCACATCAGTTGCAGAGTTCAAAGAAGGAAAACCAATCATCACTTCTGATCAACTGACACTCTTTCCTTTTCTATACTCAACTGTCAGAAACCTTTTTTTAATGCCTGAAACCTCTTTTCAATCTCCATCGTCCGCATCGCCTAGAAACCCTTCTCAAAGTCTTTCTCCAACCGAAGCTCTTCAATGGCCAAACACTCTTAAAAATCCCCTGCCTCTACCAGAAAGAGTACTCGCTCCAGAGAAAAACCCTCTTCTCAGCCCCCAGAACAAGTAGACCTAGGGTCCGATCATTCTGAAGGTTTTGCCTCTTCTCAAGCTGATCTCTCAGATCATTCTCATACTTTAGGAGAAAAAGCTTTGGGAAAACGACCTATGGAAGAACCCTCTGAATCCTTTACACCAAAGAAGTCAAAAATAGATCTCTTTAGTTCCTTAGAGTCTGACCTAAATTTCTGGGATTCTCCAAATAGGGATTTTTTCATTGGTCTAAAAGATAAGACAATCGCTCATAGGAGGGTAGTCAACCTTGATGACATGGAAGCCCTAAATTGTAAGATAAAAGATCTATTTTTTTACCCAGGCTGGTCAAAATTCTTTTCTGTTCCTCCGCCTAAAGTCTAGGAACCCCTTGTGAAAATGTCTAATGCAAATCTTCGCTCTAGTAAGTTTGATAAGTTGGAATCCTTAGTGTTAGGAAAGCGTATTTTTCTTGACTGTGCCATATTTGATTCAATTTTTCAGTGTAAGTGTTCTGGTTTCCCCATGCTTTTTAAAAATTCCTAGCCTAATGATTTTGAAATCTCTTTTGATCAAGCTAAACGGTGTATTGCTGAGTGTCCATCTGAATCTCTTCCAAACCAGTTAGGTCCAAATGATGTTAGCCTTGAAACTCATATTCTGGCCCACATTGTTGCAACTACCCTGCCTCCTCGTACTGGCTCTTTCTCTACCTTCTCTCTAAGAGATACCTTTCTGATCTCTTTCCTTGTGACTAAACCCAAGATCAAACTGTCCTCCTGGGTCATTAATTTTATGGTTGAAAGTGCTGATGATCCCACTAGTCTATCCTATGGCATGGCCATCACTCACATTCTAGAAGCCCGTAATATTTCCATCTCTAAATATCCCTTTATCTCTGTTTCAGAATCTTACAATTCCAGAGCTTTTGAATGTATGGGGTATATGTGTGTGAAGGGCTCGTGGATTAAGAAACAAGAAGGAGAGGTCAAGCATGCTCAATCTGATTCAAAGTCCAAACTCTCTGTTTCCCATCCTAACCCCAGTGATCGTGACCTTGCTGAAAAACTAGGTGCCATTGGCAATCAGTTGTCTGCAATCAAAGATCTTATTGCTGCTACTCAGTCCACTGTTGGAGACATTCATGCTATATCCAAAGAAACAGGGTCTGATGTTTCCAAGTTAAAAGTTACAGTTCTCAGAGTAGGGAAAATGTTGTCAAGGCATTCAAGGAGGTACACGACAGACTTGATGGAGTGACTGTTTCAGCCAATGCCAGCTTTGATCAACTAAAGGAGGCGATTTGCAACACTCTTAGCTATTTATTGTGTCGTTAATGTGGAAGTTTTAGACAATATTTTTTTGATGTGTTGTTTTTGGACTAGATAACCAGTCGTTGGATGATTTTTCTCTTTTCTTTTGTTTTGCCATAACTCTGCAGGCATATCATTCTATAAATCATGTTTTAGTATATAGTCTATTTTATTATCCCGTCTTTGCTGATTTCAAAAAGGGGGAGAAAGGATATATGTATTCGTACAGGTAGATGCAGGGAAAAGTCTACTAGAGATACAAGTAAGTCCCCATGGCACCTCTTGAGCGGGAGCCATAGATCCTACAGAAGAAGTCTACTAAAGGAAGTAGTCTCAATATCTCTATTCATAGGAAGTCAACTGCACTCATTCAGGGGGAGTAAAATACAGGGAAGTCAACTGATGTTTACATATATTATTTTGTCATCATCAAAAAGGGGGAGATTGTTAGATTTTACTATTAATGATGAAAATAATATATTTTCTCTTGGTATAGGATCTCAAGAGAAGCATCCAAGATTGGATGAATCAATCAAAGGTAATCAAGGATAACGTCCAATACTGAATGAATTAATCAAGGCAAAGATATCAATCCAAGATTTACTGACGTGGTAAAGAGTATCGAAGATCTTGCAAGATGATCAATCAAGTTACTATTTCTGGGAGGACCAAGATTCAAGGAGAAAATCTTGCGCTATCAAGACATGTAGAAGGAAAGTCATTAAATTCCTCTCATCAAGGAAGAGCAACGACAAAATAACCTTATTCTTGAGAAGAATAAATTTCTTTCCAAGTATCAAATGTCACGACCCAAATTCTATTCTAGGTCGCGATGGCGTCCAACACCGAAGTTAGGCAAGCCAACACTATTTATCAAGTGAGTCCCATTTTATTTTATTAAAAACCTTTCAAAAACTATCTTAATTTGAATTACTAAGCATATAAAAGTGGTAAATGACGAAGGCGATTTAGATTGCAATGATCAAAAGGAATCAAATTTAAATATTTACATCCCCAAAAGAATAGTCCACTAATGTGTGTGTAGAAAAGAATCTAACGCGCTGCTGAACGACATCAGGATAAGCAGCTCGGCGTGGAACCTCTGCCTCAATATCAAGAACGCGCTCCGGACTATTAACCAAATGCACCTGCCTCAGAACCTGTACAATTAAGTACAGAAGCGTAGCATGAGTACATAAACATTATGTACCCAGTAAGTATTCAGTCTAATATCGAAGAAGTAGTGACGAGGGGTCGGCTTGACACTTACTAGGGCCAAACAATTTATTCAAATTTAAGGCTAAGCATGAATATCAAGGATAAATGGCAATGACAAGTCTTTCCACAATGGCATTCATGTTTCAATTTCTACCATTCCGGTTGACAATTTATATCCCAGAGCATTGAAACAGTCTAAAAATCATGGGAAAGTGCCAAGCAGATAGCATGCGCATATAATGCTGAGGACGTACGGCCCAATCCAACAAAATAATAAATATGCACTACTGAAGGGTCGAACAACGCGAACTATAGATGCATCTATTAACCTGCCGAGGTGAACGACCCGCTCCCATGAGAGTAGTGGAAGGAATCACTCTGCTCGCGGTCACAAATATACATCATATATTTTTCCTCAATTTCTTTTAAAATAATAACTTACTTGAAACTTTCAAATTCTTGAGATCTTGAAATAAATTCCAACCAATACAATTAGCGCATGAAATAAATAAATAGTATTCACAAAGCATGGTGTAAACCTAAACTACCCGGACATAACAAGAATAGTCACCACGTACGGATCCTCGTCACCTCGTGCGTATGTAGTCCCCCACAATTATTCATATATAATATAAGTTCACCTATGGGGAGATTTCCCTCTTACAAAGTTAGAAAGGAGACTTACCTCGTTTCGAGCCTATTTCCAACTCAAGAATGCTCTAAAACCCTCAAACTGGAGCCGCACAAAGTCCGAAACTATTCAAATAGCATAAAAACCAATCATTATAGGCTCACAAGTTCATATTCTAGCTATTAAAGTGATTATCTAACCCCAAAGGATTCCTATTTCACCCTCGGGACCACGTGCTCGGATTCCGAAAATTCTTAAGGGAAGTTATTACCGATAACCTAATGATCGATAATATATGATTTATACTAGATTCCATAACTAATTTCGTGGTTAAATCCTATTTTTATCAAAACCCTAGGTTTTACTCTAAACCCATAATTTTCACTAATCTTTATGTGTAAATCCACGTAAAAACCAAGTATTAAACTCACATTAACTAGGAATAACTTACCTCACAATGCTAAGTCGAAATCCCCCCTTTGGAAGCTCCTTGATCACCCAAGGATGCAATAAATGACCTCAAATATGCCGAAGTCCCGTTTTTAAAATAACCTTACTGCCTCAAGTCCTTTCGCACCTGCGTCATGTGGACCGCACATGCGGTCTCGCTTCTGCGGACCATCGCCCGCATCTGCGGAAAGAGGTAGGGCTGGCAAGGATTGCACCTCCGAAAGGGTGCCCGCACCTGCGGCACCGCTTCTTCGGAAAAGGACCGCATCTGCAGAACCTGCGCATCCGGTCTATGGCCGCATCTGCGAGGGATCGACCGCTTCTGCGGTCTCGCACCTGCGGCTAGCCAACCGCAGGTGCGGTCGCACCAGAACCGGTGCACCAGCAGCTCATTTTCAGCTTGGAGTCACCTCGCGCGACGTCCAAATGGCATCCCGGGTCCCCAAGGCCCCGTCCAAACATACCAAAAAGTTCTAAATCATAAAAAGGGACTTGCTCGAACCTTTGGAACACCCGAAACAACATCAAAACTAATAATCACACCCTAAAACCAATAAAATCAAACTTATGAACTTTGAGTTTTTAAATCTACTTCTAACACGCCGAAACGTACTTATACTACTCGGAATTATACCAAATTTTGTGTGAAAGTCTTAAATGACATTACAGAACTATTTCCAGTCTCGGAATTCTGTTTGGACCTCAATATGATCAAAACACATTCCAAACCTCAATTATAGAACTTCAAGAATCTTATTTTGCTATTTGGCGCTGAAACGCTCTGGGGTCATCCAAAACCTGTTCCAAACATACGCCCAAGTCCGAAATAATCATACGAACCTGTTGGAACCTTCAAATCCCGATTCCGAGGTCGTTTACACAAAATGTTGACCGAAGTCAAACTTGGCCTCTTAGGCCAACCTTAAGGAACCAAGTGTTCCAATTTCAACCCAAACTCTTCCAAATCCCGAACCAACCATCCACGCAAGTCATAAATCAATAAAAGCAAATATGGGAAGTATTATTTAGGGGTACGGGGTTCTAGGAAGCAAAACGACCTGTCGGGTCGTTACATTCTCCACCTTTTAAAAAAACGTTCGTCCTCGAATGGGTCTAGGATCATATCTGGAGTGCTGAACAAGTATGGACATATGCTCCTCATTTCCTCCTCGGACTCCCAAGTCACCTCCTCGACTGGTTGGACCCTCCACTAGACCTTCACGGCGAAAACCCTCTTAGACCTCCATTGGCGCTCCTGCCTATCAATAATAGCCATTGGTTCCTCCTCGTAGCCCAACCTCTCATCTAGCTGAATGGTACTGAAGTCTAACACATGAGACAAGTCAGCGTGGTACTTCCGGAGCATAGATACGTGAAAAACTGGATGAACACCCGATAAGCTGGGAGGCAGAGTAAGCTCATAAGCAACCTCCCCAACTCGTCTCAACACCTCAAACGAACCTATAAACCTTGGGTTTAACTTTCCCTTCTTCCCGAACCTCATAATGCCCTTCATCGGTGACACTTTCAAGAGAACCTTTTTACCGACCATGAATGATACAACATGCTCCTTCTGATCCGCGTAACTCTTCTGTCTAGACTGAGCCGTGCGAAGCCTCTCCTGAATCAACCTTACCTTTTCCAAGGCATCCTTTACCAAATCAGTACCGTATAACATAGCCTCGCTAGGCTCAACCCACCTAACGGGAGAACGACATCGGCGACCATATATAGCCTCAAATGCGGCCATCTCAATGCTATACTGATAGTTGTTGTTGTAAGAAAAATCGGCCTACGGCAAGAACTGATCCCACTGCCTCCAATGTCTATCACGCATGCCCTGAGCATGTCCTCTAATATCTGAATTGTTCGCTCTAACTGCCCGTTGGTCCAAGGATGAAATGTTGTGCTGAGCTCTACGCGGCTGCCCAACTCACTCTGTACGGCTCTCCAGAAATGCGAGGTGAACTGAGGACCTCTATTTGATATGATGTACACAGGCATACTGTGTAACCGAACTATCTCCTGAATGTAGATCTGGGCCAACCTCTCTGATGTATAAGTAGTTTCTACTGGAATGAAGTGTGCTAACTTGGTCAACCTGTCTACAATAACCCAAACCGCATCAAACTTCTGCAAGGTCCATGGAAACCCAACTACGAAGTCCATAGTGATGCCCTCCCATTTCCTCTCATGTATAGGCATCTGCTGGAGTATGCCTCCTGGCCTCTGGTGCTCACACTTAACCTGTTGGCAATTTAGACATCTAGCCACATACTCCATTATGTCCTTATTCATCCGCCGCCACTAGTAGTACTGCCTCAGGTCACGATACATCTTCGTAGCACCAGGATGAATAGTATACCGTGAACTGTGTGCCTCCTCTAGAATCCTCTCCCTCAGGCCATCAACATTAGGAACACATAGGAGACCATGAAGTCGCAGAACATCATCCTCGCCAATAGAAACCTCCTTGGCACCACCCTGTAGCACCGTCCCCCCTGAGAACTGCCAAATGTAGATCATCTAATTGCCGAGCCTTAATCCAATCCAATAATGAAGACTGAGCAAAAACACATGCAAGAACTCGGCTGGGCTCTAAAATGTCAAGCCTCACAAGTCTGTTAGCCAAGGATTGGATGTCCCAAGCTAGTGGCCTCTCCTCCGCCGAAATGAATTCCAAGCTACCATACTCTCTGCCTGCCTGCTTAAGGCATCTGCAACCACATTCGACTTGCCCGGATGATAAAGAATAGTGATGCCATAGTCCTTCAGCAACTCAAGCCATCTACGTTGCCTCAAATTAAGATCCCTCTGCTTCAACAAGTGCTGCAAACTGCGGTCGTCTGTATAAACCTTACAAGACACTCCATACATCTAATGCCTCCAAATCTTAAGATCATAAACTATCGCTGCCAACTCCAAATCGTGCACGAGGTAGTTCTTCTCATGAACCTTCAGCTGACGTGAAACATATGTAATAACTCGTTCCTCCTGCATCAACACACATCCCAAGTCAACGCGTGAAGCATCGCAATAAACTGTATACATCCTCGAACCGGAAGGCAACACTAGAATTGGTGTTGTGCTCAAAGCTGTCTTGAGATTTTGGAAGCTCGCCTTACACTCGTCGGACCATCGGAACGGGGCACCCTTCTGGGTAAACCTAGTTAGAGGAGCTGCAATGGATGAAAAGACCTCCACAAACCTACAATAATAACCTGCCAATCCCAAGAAACTCAGGATCTCGGTCGCTGAAGTAGGGCGTGGCCAACTATGAACTGCCTCAATCTTCTTGGGATCCACCTTGATAGCCTCTCTAGATACCACATGCCACAAGAATGCCACTGAATCTAACCAAAACTCACACTTGGAGAACTTGGCATACAACTTTTGTTCTCGCAAAGTCTGAAGCACTACTACCAAATGCTACTCGTGCTCCCCCAGGCTACTTGAGTAGATCAATATGTCATCAATGAAGACAATGACAAAGGAATCAATATAAGGCATGACCTTTTCATCAAATCCATGAACGTCGCTGGGGCATTAGTCAAGCCAAAGGACATCACCAGGAACACATAATGACCATATCTAGTATGGAAGGCAGTCTTCGGAACATTTGAGTCCCGAATCCTCAGCTGATGGTACCCCGATCTCAATTCAATCTTAGAAAACACCCCTAGCACCCTGCAACTCGTCAAACAAATCATCGATGCGCGGCAACAGGTACTTGTGTTTGATGGTAACTTTGTTCAACTGGCGGTAGTCAATACACATCCGCATAGTCCCATCCTTCTTCTTCACAAATAATACTGGAGTACCCTAAGGCAATACACTCAGTCTGATAAACCCCTTAGCTAGCATCTCCTCAAGGTCTCCTTTCAATTCTTTAATTTCTTTTGGAGCCATACGGTACGGTGGAATGGATATAGGGTGGGTGCTTGGAGCCAAGTCAATATAGAAATAAATATCACGCTCTAGCGGCATGCTTGGGAGGTCAGAAGGAAACACATCGGCAAAATCCCGGACTACTGGCACTGACTCAATCGTCGGAGACTCTGTGGTGGTGTCCCGCACATAAGCGAGATAAGCCAAAAAACCCTTCTCGACCATACGTCGAGCCTTTAGAAAAGGAACAACCCGAATAGTTGCACTAACTGAGGAACCTATCCACTCCAATCTCGGCAACTCAAGCATTGCTAAAGTAACAGTCTTGGCATGGTAGTCTAGGATGGCGTGATAAGGAGATAACCATTCCATGCCTAGGATGACCTCAAAATCAGTCATATCAAGCAACAAGAGGTCTGCTCTGGTATCTAACCCACAGAATGAGACCACACAGGACCGATATATCTGGTCCACAACCACATAATCGCCCACGGAAGTCGACACATAAACAGGAGTACCCAAGGACTCGCGAGGAATATCCAGGAAATGATCAAACAAAGATGATACATATGAATAGGTAGACCCTAGATCAAATAATACCGAAGCCTCACTACCGTAAACGGAGATAATACCTGTGATAACTGCATCTGAGGCCAACGCATCTGGTCTGGCCAGAAAAGCATAGAATCTGGCTGGAGCGCCGGCTGGCTGGCCTCCACCTGACTGAACAGAAGCTGGCTGCACTCCCCCTACCTGGCCTCCACCTCTGGTACGACCCCTACCAACATGTCCTCCACCTCCGGGTGCCCGGACCGCTGGTGGTGAAACCATAGGCTGATGATCCTGATGCACTACCTTGCCCCAAAGTCTGGGGAAAAACCTCTTCATGTGACCCTGATCTCCACACTCATAGCAGCCTCTCGGCACCATAGTCTGCTTCCCTGCAGACTGGCCGCCCACTAGAGGAACCCTGAATGGCTAGATGATGATATGAACTCTCTGGCATTGCACTGAAATAAGGGCTGGAAGAGCCCTGATGACCAGAATACCCGCCGTAGGAACCCTGAATAGCTGGTGGGAGATAAGAAATCTCCGGCATCACGATGAAATAAGGCCTCGCGGAGCACCTCGAGGAGGTGGTGGGGGTCCTGAATATGGGGGCCTGCTGGGCTGGCCCCTCCCAAACTGACCCCTTCCCCTAGCCAAAGCACCTCTAAATCCCCGAAAACTGAGCCCTCTTGTCCTGCTTCCCCTACTCTCTACTCCACAGACGGTAGCCCTCAATCCTACGAGCAATCTCCAGTACCAGCTGATAAGGAGTCCCCATCTCAACCTCTTGGGCCATGTTGGCCCTAATACCAGAGTGCAGTCTTGCTAAAAACCTCTGCACTCTCTCTACATTAGTAGGAAGTATCATAAGTGCATGACGAGACAACTCAGAAAACCTCGACTCGTAGTCGGTCACTGACATTTGACCCTGCTTAAGCTTCTCAAACTGGTACCGCAACTCTTTCCAATCAAAGGGTGGGATATACCTGTCCAGGAATAGCTCAGTGAAATAATCCCGGGTGATAGGAGGAGAATCCTCTGGCCTACCAAGAACATAAGACTACCACCATCTACGGGCACTGCCCTCTAGCTGGAAAGTAGTGAATTTAACCCCATGAGACTCAAGTATCCTCATGTTGTGCAGTCTATCTTTACACCTATCATTGAAATCCTGAGCATCCTCATTATGCTCGTCCCCGAAGATAGGAGGCTGTAGTCTAGTCCATCTGTCTAATAACTTATGCGGATCATCGTCCGCAACTAGTCTGGGCTCAGGTGCTACTGCTGTAACTTGTTGGGCCCCACCCGCGGGTAGTGTACCCGGAGTCTGATATACCGTATATGCATGTCCTGGGGCTTGGGCAATAGGGGTCTGTGCTCCCCCTCCCGCCTGAGATATGGCCGGGCCCGCTGGAAATAAACCAGCCTGGGTCATAGTGTCCGTGAACCGCATCATACATCCCATGACCTCTTGAAAGCCCGGCATTGTCATGAAATCCACCGGGGCAGGATCTGTTGCGGGCACCTCGTCCTGCTCCTCAATGATAGAATCCTCTACGGGATCCACTTGTGGTGCAACTGGGGCAGCTCTGGGACGCCCTCATCCCCGACCTCGGGCCGGTGCCCTCCCCCGGCCTCTACCTCGACCTCTAGAAATGGGGGAGTGGCTCCTCCCGGGTCTGGAATGTGGGTTGTACGCGTCCTCACCATCTCTGTGAGGGAATAGACGAGTGAAATTTAATATACCATCAATTGTACGATAGAAAATGAATAAAGAGAAATTTCCTAATACCCCATAGCCCCCCGAAGATAAATACAGACGTCTCTGTACCGATCCATAAGACTCTATTGGGTTCGCCTATTACTTGTGAGACCTACTTGAAACTAGAGCACTGATACAATGTTGTCACGACCCAAATTCCATTCTAGGTCGCGATGGCGCCCAACACCGAAGTTAGGCAAGCTAACACTATTTATCAAGTGAGTCCCATTTTATTTTATTAAAAACCTTTCCAACAATATATTAATTTGAATTACTAAGAATATAAAAGTGGTAAATGGCGAAGGCAATTTAGATTGAAATTATCAAAAGGAGTCAAATTTAAATAATTACATCCCCAAAAGAATAGTCCACCAATGTGTGTGCCAAGAACTAGTGTCACAAGTATATGGGTATCTAGTAGAATTAACAAAAGAATACATATACTCTACTGTCTAAAATAGAATAGACAGAATAAGAAAAAGAAAAGACTCCAACGCGCTGGTGAATGACATAAGGATAAGCAGCTCACAGTGGAATCTCTTCCTCAATATCAAAAATGCGCTCCGGACTGGTAACCAGATGCACCTGCCTCAGAACCTGTACAATTAAGTACAGAAGCGTAGCATGAGTACATAAAAATTATGTACCCAGTAAGTATCCAGTCTAATCTCGAATAAGTAGTGACGAGGGGTCGACTTGACACATACTAGGGCCAAACAATTTATTTAAATATAAGGCTAAGCATGAAAATCAAGGGTAAGTGGCAAATAATGACAAGAAATGACAAGTGTTTGCACAATAGAATTCATGTTTCAGCATCTATCATTCCGGTTGACAATTTATATCCTAGGGCATTTAAACAGTCTAAAAATCACGGGAAAGTGCCAAGCAGATAGCATGAGCATATAATGCCGAGGACGTACGGCTCGATTCAACAAAATAATAAATGTGCACTGCCGAAGAACGACGAGAACCACAGATGCATCTATTAACCCGACGACGCGAACGGCCCGCTCCCATGAGACTATTGGAAGGAATAACTCTGCTCGTGGAGTATAATTGCGAAGCAGTCACACATAAACATAATATATTTTTCCTCAATTTTTTTTAAAACAATAATTTACTCGAAACTTTCAAATTCTCAAGATCTTGAAATAAATTCCAACCATTACAATTAGCACATGAAATAAATAAACATTATTCACAAAGCATGGTGTAAACCTAAACTACCCGGACATAATAAGAATAGTTACCACGTACGGACCCTCGTCATCTGGTGCGTACGTAGTCCCCATAATTATTCATATATCATATAACTTCACTTATGGGGAGATTTCCCTCTTACAAGGTTAGAAAGGAGACTGACCTTGTTTCGAGCCTACTTCCATCTCAAGAATGATCTCAAACCCTCAAACTAGAGCCGCACACGTCTGAAACTATTCAAATACAGCTAAAACCAATCATTAAAGGCTCACAAATTCATATTTTATCTATTAAAGTGATTATCCAACCCCAAAGGCAAGATTCCTAAAATTCACCCCAGGCCCACGTGCTGGGATTCCGGAAATTCTTAAGGGAAGTTGTTACCCATAACCTATGGATCGATAATATATGATTTTTACTAGATTCCATAACTAATTTCGTGGTTAAATCTTATTTTTATCAAAACCCTATATTTTACTCTAAACCATAATTTTCACTAATCTTTATGTGTTAATCCACCCAAAAACCAAGTATTAAACTCACATTAAGTAGGAATAACTTACCTCACAATGCTAAGTTGAAATTCCCCCTTTGGAAGCTCCTAAATTGCCCAAGGATGCTATAAATGACCTCAAATATGCCTAAGTCCCGTTTTAAAAATAAGCTTACTGCCTCCAGTCCTTTCGCACCTGCGGCGTGTGGACCGCACCTGCGGTCTCTCTTCTGCGGACCATTGAGTCTGCATCTGCGGAAAGAGGAAGGGCTGGCAAGGATCGCACCTGCGAAAGGGTGCCCGCACCTACGGCACTACTTTTGCGAAAAAGGACCGCATCTGCGGAACCTGGGCATCTGCTCTATGGCTGCATCTGCGAGGGGTCAACTGCTTTTGCGGTCTCGCACCTGTGGCTGGCCCACCGCAGGTGCGGTCGCACCAGAACTTGTGCACTAGCAGCTCATTTTGAGCTTGGACTCGCCTCACACGACGTTCGAATGGCATCTGGGGCCCCTGAGGCCCCGTCCAAACATACCAACAAGTTCTAAATCATAAAACGGACTTGCTCGAACCTTCGGAATGCCTGAAACAACCTCAAAACTAAGAATCACACCCTAAAACCAATTAAATCAAACTTATGAACTTTGAGTTCTTAAATCTACTTCTAACACGCCGAAACGTACTTATACTACTCGGAATGATACAAGTTTTGCGTGAAAGTCTTAAATGACATTACGGAACTATTCCCAGTCTCGAAATTTCATTTGGACCTCGATATCATCAAAATACGTTACAAAACGCAATTATAGAACTTCAAGAATCTTATTTCGCTATTTGGCGCTGAAACGCTCCCGGGTCATCCAAAACGTTCCGAACATACGCCCAAGTCCGAAATCATCATACGAACCTATTGGAACCTTAAAATACCGATTCCAAGGTCGTTTAATCAAAATGTTGACCGAAGTCAAACTTGGCCTTTTTGGCCAACCTTAAGGAACCAAGTGTTCCAGTTTCAACCCAAACTCTTCCAAATCCCGAACCAACCATCCCTGCAAGTCATAAATCAATAAAAAAATATGGGAAGTCTTATTTAGGGGAACGGGGTTCTAGAAATAAAAATGATCGCTCGGGTCGTTACATCAAATCTCTTGGGTTGGCAAATCTCTTCAATAAACAGCCTCCTACAAAGTATTTATACACATCTTTGAACCTTAGCGAAATATACTTTGATCGAACCAAATACCCTCATTTGTTCTACTGTAAACAAGCCTTGTAGCTCTACTAGATCTGTTGTGTAACAAGCTAGAGAAGAAAGAGAGAAAAACACTGGTAAGGCACTTATCAAAGAGAAACGAGTGTCGTAGAAACTGAGCCATTGGTGTAAATCACATAATTCACTGTTTACTCGAGAAACATATTCACTGAAAGAGAACTCCCTTGCAACCTGGAGTGGACTAGGATTCACATTGAATTCAAACTAGTATAAAAATTCTGGTGTTTTTAATTCCTGCATTTTATTTCTGCATCTTAAATTCTGTTTTTCTTATTATCTCGCTATTACATCTAAGACTAATTAGGAAACTAGTCAACTTATAGAGATTAAAAGTTAAAAATAGACAATTCACCCCCTCATGTACTTTCAGAAATGAACCAGCTGTAGCAGTTACAATCATGATCAAAATATTATACTCAGTCTAAACAAGCTAAACAAAATGTATAATGGTGATATTCAACACATTATTATAATCCTAATACTTTTGATAATTTTGACTTTTCCCTTTCTTAAGGCTTTTGAAAAACGTTGAATTTTTTGAAGAGAGAAAGGAAACAGATGATTTTAGGTTGTAGAGGGGTTGAGATTGGGCGTGCAACCACGCCTTTTTATATATACCTACCTGACCTTCCCCGCCTTATGTTTAACTTCGACAAATTAATTGCCCTCTTATATGGGTTATTTACGCGACTACCTCAAAAGGCCGAGCCAGGATTTAAAACTTATACATTCATTATTCTAATTATCTTATGTTATTGGATTCTAAATTAATAATTTATGCATAGTTCAATAATTTTTAAAGATAAATATAGGGTTTGGACAAAAAATACCGGATTCACCCGAACTCGTATCCGAAGGGCTAGCTCCGCCTCTGACTACTTCTCATGTCTTCTCTTCTAAATACCACGTTTGTGGTTGCCAGGGGCCGATATAGTGTATCCTACGGGTTCAATTGGACCCATAATTTTCGATGTGGAGTAAAAATTTATATGTAAAAATTTATTAAAGTTATAAAATAGTAGATATAATCACATAATTTTCAAAATATAATGGGTCCAATGCTAAAAACTCTAAAAGTTGAATCCATATAATTCAAATCTTGGATCGGCCTCTGATGGTTGTTGGCTGACAAATTTGTTTAATCTAAAACTAGAGTAGAGGATCCACTACTAGAAAAATAGCCTATGGCAACAGATACAAAACCGTTGCAATAGACAGCTAAAACCATTACCATTCTGAAGCAACGGTTTGGGTAACAGTTGTATTAACGGTTCCTATAGGGTCATCTATCATAACTATTATTGTTCTCTCTGATGTAACGATTATTTTTCCTCTATTGCAACGGTTTAAAACTGTTACCATTATATTTAATGCAATACTTTTATAAGTTATTACAACGGCTATTTAAAGATATCGCAACGGTTTTTCATATTGCAACGGTTACTTATAATAGATTTGATTTACCTAGTGGGACGGTTTACAGATCCTATTACAACGGGTTGACTGACCTGCTGCAACGAATTACACTATCTATTGAAATATATTTTGTATCATATTGCAATGGTTCTGGTAGGCTATGAAACAACTTAATTAACTATTATATATATATATATATATATATATATATATATATATATAATTATAAATTTTAATACACAAAATTTATATAAGCCACATAATAAATTACTCATAAACTTTTACAATCCAAAATAATTATCAAACATTTAGTAATTAATATCCATCAAAGCAAAATGTTCAAACATATCCAAGTGCATGCATAAGCGTTTACAATTCAAGAGTTGGCATAAAATATTCTTAAAACATTTAAAATTTCAGCAATAATCCAAAAATCTTCTTAAGTTAGGTCTAGATCGTCAATGTCTCTGTCTTCCCTTTCACCATTTTCTCCACCTACAAAAAAATAAATCAAGTCATTACCTTCAAGCGCTAGTTGACAATTCAAGCAAGCATGAACGAAAAAGCAAGCAATTCAATTCTAAATTTTTGAGAAGGGAAACGCTTCAAATTAAAGCAGCAGTAGGACTACAGAACATTCTGTGTTTGATAAAAGCATTGACCATATCAACTATTGTTTCGTACTTTTTTAGGATAGCTTAAGGCAAAACTGCAATGATGAAGCTTTTAACATAATGTATAATTGTAGGAGGCAACTTGTTGATACCCATATTTTCTAAAGTACATATATACTTTCAAAAATAGCATATTTGCATCATTATTTAGTGTACAAACTTATACAAGTATTTTCTATAATTTTTCATAACTTTTAGAGCTTTAAATTAATTTTCTTATGTTTAAATTATATATAAATATCTAGGAATTATCCTTTTTAAATTATTTTGTGATGACTTAGTTACCTAAAATAATTATTTTTCACTTATAATATATGTTTCAAACATTTTATTTCATAACATAAAATTACATTGGCATTTTTCAAGCTATTTATCTAATTTTGTAATAATAGTCTATATTCATACACAAAGGCTCTTTATTCTATATTATTTATGTCAAAATAGAATATTTATATTTTATAATACAAAGTAATTATTTTAAGTATTTCAGTGCATAAATAATATTTTCATTCATTTATTAAGCATTTTTTATGAATTAGTTTGATAAATTTTGGGGTATTTAAAGAATAGCCCAAATTTCTTACCTATTTTTGGAACCAAAATCACCCAAACCTTAGCCCAATTACCCCAAGCGCAAAACTGAATTACCCCTTTTAAAATACCCGGCAACCCACTCCAAATAACCCGCCCCACCCCCTTACTATTCTGGCCGTTGATATCGAGTGGTCAACGACCCACAATAACCCAACCCCTTTTAATTATCCCCTTCACACAAAACTCTAACTCATTTTCCCTTTTTCCCAGCCGCCTCATTACCCTCTCACCACTCTTCTTCTCTGTTAAACCCTAGCCGCCGTAACCCTAACCCTCTTCGATTCTGACTCAAACATGGAAGCAATCCATGATCTACTTACCTATTTTGTGATACTCTATAATTATACGCATGTTTATGGTATTACTTAGTTCTTGCCCTATTTTTGGCAAGAACTATTTCTCAAGAACGGGCTGATTTACTTTTGTTATATGAAGATCTGGACGATCTTTCGTCCATATACATGTTACTTTTGAGTCCCAACTAGGGTTTGAGATTTCCTCTTTTTCTTTAATGGTTTTTGATTGATATTCTTCTCTTTCTTGTGTTTGACTGACATTTTCCTTATTTTTGTCTAACCTACTATACCTCCTTATTTTACGTGATATTTTCCCTATGACTGATTCTAATTGATTCTGGTATGCCATATTTTCCTTATTCTGTGTTTAATTTACCGTATTTTCTATGTTATGTGTTAAATCTGCTACTATATAAACCCCTTAAACATATTTTTGAATCTCCTAGTCCCTGCTATTCTTCTCACTAGTCTCTTCTCTCACTCACTCCCTCACTCATTGTTACACTCGAACACTCTGGTGCAAGCACTGCTCGGAGCCCATTCTCGAGGCTTTTGTGAACTCTGAAGCATCGGGGACCTGGGGTTTTTGCTACTATACTCTTCACTCTTTTGGTTCTGCTACTGGTTAGTGTTTTAAACCCTTGCAATGTTCAACTTTTCTCTTTCTTTCTGCATATATGTTTGAATTATGTGGACAAGTGTGATGACCCAAAGGGTCATCTTATAAATTAAGACTCCATTCCAGGCTCATTAGCCTTAAAAAGATTAATTTTTTTACCTCGATTTACGTGCATAGTTCGGGCATGAAACTGGAAAGCTTTTATGTGAAAATATGAGAAATAATAATTTTTGGAATTTAAAATTTGATTTTAGTTGACTTGGTTCAACATTTTTAGTGAAGGGACCCGAATCCGTGTACCAACGATCCCGGGAGGTCCAAGCTGCCCAACTCTTTTCTGCAGAAGCGGAATCTCTCCGGACGTGCGCAATCACAGGTGCGACCGAAGCACCACAGGTGCAACCGAAGCACCATAGGTGCGACCGAAGCACCACAGGTGCGAGAGTCGGGCAGTGAGTTCAACTTAATTAGAACTCCAGCTTTTTTCTTCTTATTTTTCACAAGGGTAGAATACCTAGGGTGATTTTCTCAAGGCTTTTTCTTTCAAAATCATGGGTAAGTGTTCATTAACTATTTTCTTTCAATTACCCATTGTTTTTCATCACTTTTCAAGCAAAAACCAAGGGTTTTCATGGTAGAAATTGGGGGATTTGGGTAGAATTAGAGAATTTTGTAAAAATGGAATTTTGACCTCGAATTGGGGTCGGATTTCGAAACTAATTGCTTATTCGGGCTCGGGGGTGAATGGGTAAACGGAATTTGATCCGAACCCCGAGTTTGGACTAAGTGGACCCCGGATCGGGTTTTAACTTTTTTTTAGAAAACTTAGGAAAACAATGATTTTTCTGTAAAGTTAGTTCCTTTAGAATAAATTAATGATGTTGAGCTAATTATGATTAGATTCGAGTGGGTTAGAGCAAAATTCTAAAGGAAAAGTGGTAATTGAGCAGTGAGTGGTCTGCGAATTTGAGGTAAGTGCTTGGTTTAACCTTGACTTGAGGGAATAGTAATCCCCAACTTAAATGCTATGTGAAATTGCATGTGTGTGGTGTATAGGTGAGGTGACGAGCATCTATGCACCACTAAATTATTTGTTGAACATGGTTCCTTCCCCGTTTCCAATTATTTGCTTCCGGGCTTAATTGTTTCATGATCATTAATGTTTATTTGTCTATTTTGATTCGTTAACTTATTGTTAAGTATTGTTTCAAGTATTTTGGGAGTGTTGGATGTTCTCCTGATTTTGTTATGTTACATAGGGGTTGAGCTGGATGTTAGTGTTACGATATGTATATAATTTTCGGTTGGTTTCGTTGTGAAATGATAATTGATGAAGTTTATGAGTTTTACAGCTTCTATTTACAATTGTTGATTACAAAAATGTTGTGAAAGGCTAGGCCTAAATTATGAAAGTTTTCGTAAATAAACAAATATGATATGTCTGGTGGGAGCGAGTTGCACGCCGCAACAGGAGAAATAAGGGTGACATATATATATAGGGAGGAGCATTAAGGGTGGACAGGTGGGATTGGGTTACACGCTGCAACAAGGAGCAATAAGGGAGAATATTCATGTTTTACTATTTATAAAATAAAGGCTGGAATACTCATTGCTTTATTTTCATTATTTCATATCTGCTCTTATTGTTACTTAAAGTGAAACTTGTTCTGTTTACAATTGTTGAGATATAAATATTGTGAAAGGCTTTGACTTAAATTGTGAAAATCCTGTTTCTTATAAAGAGATTTGATTGTCTGGTAGGAGCGGGTTGCACGCCACAACAAGGAGTGATAAGGGTGGACATGTGGGATCGGGTTGCACGTCGCAACAGGAGAAATAAGGGTGATATATATAGGGAGGAGCAATAAGGGTGGACAGGTGGGAGCGGGTTGCGCGCCGCAACTAGGAGTAATAAGGGAGGACATTTATGTTCTACTGATTTTTAAACATAAAGATTTGAAAAATTACTGTTTTACTCTACTATTTATCATATTATGTACTTACAGTTGTTTCAAAGTGGAATTTGGAAATTTGGAAACTCATGTGAGAATTGGTTATGGCTGAGGCCTGGAAAAGGTGGCTGAGTTATTTTTATTCATTGCTACAAATTATTGTTCTTTTTAGTTTTAAATTTCCTTCTTACTTTATTATATATTGTTCACAAGTTATATTCTTAATGCCCGCCGTAGCCTCGTCACTACTTTGTCGAGCTTAGGCTCAGCACTTACTCAGTACATGGGGTCGGTTGTACTGATGTTACACTCTGCACTCTTTTGTGCAGATCCAGGTACCGGCTAGAGTTAGGAGATTTTAGTAACTGACTTCATCGTTCGGAGACACGAGATAGATCTGCTGGCATCTGCAGATTCCTAGAGTCTTCTCTTAATTTTATAGACACAATTTTCTTACATTCCAAAAATACATATATAATTTCTTTCAGCCCATTATTTGCAGTACTCTTTATTAGTTTGTGAATTGTGACACCAAACCCTGGGTAGTTATATAGTTAGTTTTTGTTCGTGGTTCGTTTCATCATATCGAATATTATTCCTAATTACAGTTATTGGAAATTATTTGATTTAGTTTATTTTAAATTGTCTCATTGTGTTTAAATATTCAAAGGAAAATGGCTAATCAAGTTCTAACATTGTCTTGCCTAGCAAGTGTGATGTTAGGCGCCATCACGATCCCGTGGGTTGGAATTCGGGTCGTGACAAGTTCGTATCAGAGCACTAGGTTGCCTAGGGGCTCACAACTCATGAACAAGCTTGATAGAGTCTGAATGATCAGTACGGAGACATATGTACTTATCTCTCAGAGGCTATGAAGTTAGGAACTAACTTATTTTTTTATTTCTACTTTGTCATGCAATTCTTGATATCTCAGAATAATACTAATTGAACTCTTCAATTCTCTCGCAAATGGCGAGAACGCGTGCTTCATATTTCGCTGACCAACAATCGGGTCTTCCAGCAGTAGCAGCTCTTATTAGGGGCAGAGGCCGAGGCCACGTCAGGGGCCGAGACAGAGGCAGGACACAGCCTACTGCTCATACTGCAGCCCCAGCTACAAAGCCCCAGATTGAGATTGATAGGGGGGAGGGGGGCTCCAGCTCAGACCGTTCCAGCTGGACTAGTCCCAGAGGGGTTCATTGCTACCCCGGTACTTCAGGATGATTTGGTCCGATTAGTGGGCCTGATGGAGAGTGTAGTCCAGACTGGCACACTCCCTGTTACAGCAGTCGTATCTCAGGCTGGAGGAGGGGTCCAGACTCCTGCTACCCACACTCCTGATCAGACTACTCCTCAGATCTAAACCCCAGCAGTCAACCCAGTTGGGGTAGTTCAGACAATTGCGGCAGCCCCAGTTGCTGATGGGGCAGCTATGACTTCCGATGCTTTGTGGAGACTGGACATTTTCATCAAGCTAATTCCACTCCATTTCAGTGGTACAACTTTTGAAGACCCACATGATTTTCTTGGCCGCTGCTATGAAGTATTGCAGAACGTGGGGATAAGTTGAAAGAAACGGGTTTGGTTTATATGAGCTGTGAAGTTTAACATGGTGGATTATCAGACATTGTGACTTGTGACTTCGTGCCAAGTGGGGAAGTCCGTTGTCGAGGAATAGATTGCGGAATCATATATTATATCGGTGTTGGCCCGGAACGTATAAGGCCTGAGATTTTGCAAGAGATAAAGCTGAGACTTTCGGTATGTCTGCCTCCTTAATAACCATATTCCTCAGTACCAAAGGATTTATATAAACAACTTTAAATCTATGGAAGGTCTACTCGGCGTGGAAGTCACGACTGCGTATTTTGGGGTGCTTCAGAGAGAGTACAGTGGTTGTCGAGCTTCTAGACTATAGGGTTCATGCCAAGATTTATCTGTATAGAGCTCTACTTTTGTGATCATTGTGCATCAATAGGGATGAGAGTTAACCCAAAGAATAACGAAGAGTATATGAATAAATGGGGAAGCTCAGCAGTGTTGAGTCAACATAGTAAAAGAAGAAATTGGCCGCCGGCGTTTGTGGCAAGCCTACGAAGAGGACGGCCAGCCATTGCAACATCAACTACTTGAATCAGTTCTCACAAATGCTATTGATAGAATTTGTTTCTTAGACTCGTTAAAGGATTCAATTATAATCATAAAATTTTGTACGACGCTGGGCAGGTTGATACTTTATTTCGGCTAGTGGTAGAAATTGTCCTAGACTTGGGACAGTCATATTTCATCAGAGTACTCAAGCTACATGCCCCATTGCATTTACAACTCAACTTACATGTCCAGCTAGGAGAAAGGGGTCGGAATGTCGAAGGTGGAGGTCAGACTCCTAGACGTGGAAACCTAGCCTGTTGATATACTTTCTATGGTATGACTGAGGTTGCTATATCAGATAGTGTCACTACAATTACAATTTCTAGTTATTATAAAGTGGCAATTTCCTAAACTTGATTCGGTTATGAGTATCTAAGAAAGTTCTCCTAACATGCCTCACTCATGGGTGAGCCTCATAATTCTGAAATCTACTTATGTGAATACTTGTATTGAGAAATTCTATGGAGATAGATATGTCTATCATTACGTGTTTTAATTTGTTTAACGGAAAATATTTAAAAGAAGAAAATGAAATGTTTTGATTGGCACGATGTGCATGTTACTTGTGATTCAGAACTGAGGGCGAGACCCTCGCATTTTAATATGATTTGGTATGTTTAAATCGGGCTATGAGACGCGGTGGAAGTTATATAAGGACGAGGTCCTTGTGATGAAAATTCCTGTGCTTAAATTCTCTCATGTGAAATTAAAATTTTTACTATAGTACTAATAAGAGTCATGCTTGTTAGGTTTGAAATTTTTGTATAAAATTTATCTGTGCATAATTTGCCACATCCGTGTTATAATTATTGAGCTTTAACCTACAAGGTAGGTGCCCGCCCATGTGGCGTTAAATGAAACACGTTAATTCAGGTAGATAATTATGAGTTCTCCATGCGTCGCATCTCGTTGTTAGTATTGTGAAGGTTTGAAAGGAGATTATTGTTAACGTGAAGTTATTTGATGATTATGCAATTGATTATGAGCAACTATTAAGATCATATTGAATCAAAAAGGTGTTCTATTTAAATGGTCGGACGAGTGTGAGGCGAGCTTTCAAAAGCTCAAGACAACTTTGACTTCAGCGCCGGTATTGGTGATACCATTAGGTTCAACATCTTTCATGGTATATTGTGATGCTTCCTGTGTTGGGTTGGGAGGGGTATTGATGCAAGAGGGAAGGGTGATAACATATGCATATCCACTGTTAAAGATTCACAGGAAGAATTATCCTGTCCACGACTTACAGTTGGCAGCCATTGTTCATGCATTGAAAATATGGAGGCACTATCTTTATGGTGTGCCATGTGAGGTTTACACGGATTATCGTAGCCTCTAGTACTTGTTCAAGCAAAATGATCTTAATTTGAGATAGAGGAGACGGCTAGATTTATTGAAAGATTATGACGTCACTATATTTCATCATCCATGAAAGGCCAATGTGGTGGCTGATGCATTGAGCAGGAAAGTAGTAAGTATGGGCAGCCTTGCATGTATTCCAGTCAGTGAGAGACCGTTAGCTTCAGACATTCAGACTTTGGCTAATCAGTTCGTGAAGTTGGATATTTCGCCCATCCATGTTCAAGCTTGTACAGTTGCTCGATCTTCCTTATTCGAGTGTATTAGAGATCGGCAAGATGATGACCCGCACTTGATGGTCCTTAGGGACACCGTTCGGCACGGTGGTGACAAGAAGGTTACACTTGGAGATGATGATGTTTTGAGGATTCAGAGTAGTATATGTGTGCCTAATGTTGATGGCCTTCGTGAGTTGATTCTATTAAGAAGCTCACAGTTCTAAGTATTCTATTCACCCGGGTGCTGCCAAGATGTACCAGGACTTGCGACAACACTACTGGTGGCGAAGGATGAAAAAGGAGTTACGCAGTTTACCTCGCACTTTTGGAGGGAACTTCAGCAAGAGTTAGGTACCCGATTGAGTTGAGCACAGCATTTCATCCTCAGACGGACGGGCAGTCCGAGCGTACTATTCAGATTCTAGAGGATATGCTCCGCGCTTGGGTTATTGACTTTGGAGGTTCTTGGGATTAATTCTTGCCGTTAGCGTAGTTTTCCTACAATAATAGTTACCAGTCAAGCATTAAGATGGATCCCTATGAGGCATTATATGGTAGACGGTGTAGATCGCCAATTAAGTGGTTTGAGCCGGGAGAGGCTCGGTTATTGGGTAAAGACTTAGTTCAAGAGGCCTTGAATAAGGTCAAGCTTATACAGGATCGACTTCGTGTAGCTCAGTCCAGGCAAAAGAGTATGCCGACCGTAAGGCTCGTGATGTGGCATTCATGGTTGGAGAGAGTGTATTACTTCGGGTATCGCCCATGAAGGGTGTCATGAGATTTGGGAAGAAGGGTAAGTTGAGCCCTAGGTATATCGAGCCGTTTGAGATTCTTGATAGAATGGGGGAGGTAGCTTATAGACTTGTGTTGCCTCTAGGGTTATCCTCAGTTCATCCGGTATTTCATGTATCTATCCTCCGAAAATATCATGTTGACCCGTCCCACATGTTAGATTTTAGCTCTGTCCAATTGGACAAAGATTTGACTTATGAGGAGGAGTCGATAGCCATTCTAGACGGGCAGGTTCGTCAGTCGAGATCAAAGAGTTACCCTTCAGTTAGAGTGTAGTGGAGGGGCCAGCCATTGAGGCAGCTACTTGGGAGTCCGAGTCGGACATGCAGAGTAGATATCCACACTTGTTTTCCAATTCAGGTAATTGTCTATGTCCGCTCGAGGACGAATGTTTGTTTTAGAGGTGGAGATTGTGATGACCCAAAGGGTCATCTTATAAATTAAGACTCCATTCTAGGCTCATTAGCCTTAAAAAGAATAATTTTATTTACCTCGATTTGTGTGCGCAGTCTGGGCGTGAAATCGAAAAGCTTTTATGTGAAAATATGAGAAAGAATAATATTTGGAATTTAAAATCTGGTTTTAGTTGACTTGGTTCAACATTTTTAGTGAACGGTCCTGGATCCATGTTTCGACGATCCCGGAAGGTCCGTAGTAAAATATGGGACTTGGGCTTATTCCTGGAATGGAATTCTGAGGTCCTTAGCCTTAGAAATCAATTTTTAAAGAAAATTGTTTTGCTGGATTTTCAATGAAATAAAGAAATGAATTAATGTTTGAAACCGTTGGTATCGGAACCGTATTTTGGTTCTGGAGCTCGATACAGGTTTGTTATGGCATTTAAGTCCTATATGCGAAATTTGGTAAGAATCAGAATTTATTTGAAGTGATTCGGACGTACGGTTGAGATATATTGAAATTGAAGTGTTCTTGAAAAAAAATCATGAGTTTTGAGGTTAAATTCGTAGGTTTAGATGTTATTTTCGTGATTTGATCACTCGAGCAAGTCACTATGATGTTTTTACTCTTGAGTGCATGTTTGGTTTAGAGCCCCGAGGGCTTGGGTGAGTTTCAGGATGTTTTGAACTTGTAAATCTGGTGACATAACTGTGCTGATGTGCCCGCACCTGCGAGCCTTGAGCCGCAGGTGCGAGCAAACCCCGTAGGTGTGAGCAAGCCTGGGCTCCCCTACGTCTGCAGGTGCGGACCCTTCTGCGCAGGTGTGCGACCGTAGAAGCGGTAATGCAGTCGCAGGTGCAGCCCAAGCTGCCCAGCTCTTTTCCGCATAAGTGGAATATCTCCCACACGTGCGCAATCGCAGGTGAGACCCAAGCATTGCAGGTGCTAGGGTCGGGCAGTGAGTTCACCTTAATTAGAACTCCAGCATTTTTCTTCTTATTTTTCACAAGGGTAGAAGACCTAGGGCGATTTTCTCAAGGCTTTTTCTTCCAAAATCATAGGTAAGTNGGGGGGGGGGGGGGGTTGGGTAGAATTAGAGAATTTTGTAAAAATGTAATTTTGAGCTAGAATTGGGGTCTGATTTCGAAATCTATTGCATATTTAGGCTAGGGGGTGAATGGGTAAACGAACTTTGGTCCGAACCCCGAATTTGGACCAAGAGGGTCCAAGGTCGGGTTTTAACTTTTTTTGAGAAAACTTAGGAAACTAATAATTTTTCAGTAAAGTTAGTTCCTTTAGCATAAATTAATGATATTGAGCTAATTATGATTAGATTCGAGCGGGTTAGAGCAAAATTCTAAAGGAAAAGCGGTAATTGAGCAGTGAGTGGCCTGCGGATTTGAGGTAAGTGCTTGGTTTAACCTTGACTTGAGGGAATAGTAATCCCCAACTTAAATGCTATGTGAAATTGCATGTGTGTGATGTATAGGTGAGGTGACGAGCATCTATGCACCACTAAATTATTTGTTGAACATGGTCCCTTCCCCGTTTCCAATTATTTGCTTCCGAGCTTAATTGTTTCATGATCATTGATGTTTATATGTCAATTTGGATTCGTTAACTTATTGTTAAGTATTGTTTCAAGTATTTTGGAAGTGTTGGATGTTCTCTTGGTTTTGTTATGTTACATAAGGGTTGAGCTGGATGTCAGTGTTACGATATGTATATAATTTCCGGTTGATTTCTTTGTGAAATGATAATTGATAAACTTTATGAGTTTTACAGCTTATGTTTACAATTGTTGATTACAAAAATGTTGTGAAAGGCTAGGCCTGAATTGTGAAATTTTTCGTAAATAAATGGATATGATATGTCTGGTGGGAGCGGGTTGCACGCCGCAACAGGAGAAATAAGGGTGATATATATATAGGGAGGAGCAATAAGGGTGGACAGGTGGGATCGAGTTGCACGCCGCAACAAGGAGAAATAAGGGAAAATATTTGTGTTTTACTATTTATAATATAAAGGCTGGAATACTCATTGTTTTATTGTCATTATTTTATATTCTGCTCTTACTGTCACTTTAAGTGAAACTTGTTATGTTTACAATTGCTGAGACATAATTAGTGAAAGGCTTTAACCTAAATTTTGAAAATCCTTTTTTTATAAAGATATGTGATTGTCTGGTGGTAGCGGGTTCCACGCCGCAACAAGGAGTGATAAGGATAAAAAGGTAGGATCGGGTTGCACGCCGCAACAAGAGAAATAATGGTGATATATATAGGGAGGAGCAGTAAGGGTGGACAGGTGGGAGTGGGTTGCGCGCCGCAACAAGGAGCAATAAGGGAAGACATTTATGTTTTACTGATTTTTAAACATAAGGATTTGAAAACTTATTGTTTTACCCTACTATTTATCATATTATGTACTTACAGTTGTTTCAAAGTGGAATTTGGAAATTTGGAAACTCATGTGAGAATTGATTATGGCTGAGGCCTGGAAAAGGAGGCTGAGTTATTTTAATTCATTGCTACATATTATCTTTCTGTTTTGTTTAGAATTTCCTTCTTGCTTTATTATATATTGTTCACAGGTTATATTGTTAATGCCCCGTCGTAGCCTCGTCACTACTTCTTCGAGGTTAGTCTTGGCACTTATTCAGTACATGGGGTCGGTTGTACTGATACTACACTATGCACTCTTTTGTGCAGATCTAGGTACCGGCCAGAGTCATCAGATTTTAGTAGCTGACATCATCGTTCGGAGACACGAGATAGATCTGCTGGCATCTGCAGATTCCTAGAGTCTTCTCTTAATTTTATAGACACTGTTTTATTACATTCCAAAAACAGATATATAACTTCTTTCAGCCCATTATTTGTGGTACTCTTTAGTAGTTCGTGAATTCTGACACCAGACCCTGGTAGTTATTGATGTGTGGCTAGAATTCGTGATTTTAAGCATTATATACCTCGCATTTTATGTGCTT
>MDKI01068581.1:0-16651 GCA_005239505.1 Nicotiana paniculata | reverse complement strand
CCTATATTACTTGTCGACCACGTACACTTGCGTGTGCATTGGGAAATCAACCAACAATAAACAGTTCCCAAACCCCGGTAATCACAAGTCATAAACTCTACGAATTTGTCCTAACTATCTCTATACATCAGTAACTATGAGAAATAAATGAGGAACAACATAAGGGATAGAGGGGGACTCCGAGGTCTGCAGCCGCTGGCAGATATACCTTGAAGTCTTCGAAAGCCGCAGCAAACTCTCGACCAGTAGCGGGGCTGGTAGGAGGTACTTGGGTCTGCACACAAAACATGTGCAGAAGAGTAGTATGAGTACACCACAACAGTACCCAGTAAGTACCAATCCTAACGCTTCTCATTTACGATCAACATCTTTTGGAGCCCTTCTCGTTAGAGTACTGACACGGTCAGGTCAGAGCCCTACTGGGATATAATAATAAGACAGAAGATATAACAATATAATGAAAGTCTGAGGATTTAACAAGGAGAATTCATAGAAAAAATAACAACACAACGTATGAAGGTAAACAACAGGGGCGCTCCCAATATACCGTCTCGTAGTCCCAAAAGTAAATATTTAACATGGGATCTACCGATGTATCGCCTTGTAATTCCAAAAGTAAATACAAGGGGGTCCCCCGAGGTACTGCCTCGTAGTCCCAAAGGTAAATGTGCAGGGGGAGCTCCCGAGATATCGCCTCGTAGTTCCAAAAGTAAATATGTTAGGGGATCTCCGGAGGTACCGCCTCGTAGTCCCAAAAGTAAATACACAGCTCATAATCGATGAAAAACAACAATTAATAACAAGAATCCTACAGTTTAAGACTAATACAAATCAAGGAAAAACAAGAATGCAACTAAGCATGCTGCACATATTTCAAATAAACATTTAAGACACGTAGACATGCAATATTAGGCTAAACAGAATAACTACACATGCTGGGATGACTCGTTTAAGGTATAACAGGTTACTCGTTCAGTAAAAAGCGGGTTTTCAACAATCAACTCGTGTATGCACTCCTCACCTCGCGTATACGGCACTGACATATCACATAATTGTCACAAGGTATTTTCCCCACACAAAGTTAGGCAAGCCACTTACCTCGAGCCAACCTCAATCAATCAACAAGAACGCCTTGTTCTCGGTTTTCTGACTCTGAATGCCCCAAATCTAGTAAAAAATAATTACATACTTTAAATACAACTATAATAAACAATCTAATTAATGAAATCAAGATTTTAACAAGAATTTCAAAAATCGCCCCAAAAAGTCGACCTAGGCCCACATCTCGGAATCGGGTAAAATTCACAAAATACGAACACTCATTCAACCACGAGTTCACTCGTACCAAAATTACTCAAATCTGATACCAAAATCTTAATCAAAACCCAAAAGTTTGGTTGAAGAACTTCTTCCATTGTTTCCCAAATTTCTCAACTCAAATCTTAAATTAGAAGGTGAAACTAATGATAGATTAGTGGGATATAACCAAAAACAAGTTAAGAATCATTACCAATCGATGCCTCTAAAAATCCCTCAAAATCTCGTCCAAATCTGAGCTCTCTATCTCAAGTTTTGATAAAAATGACAAGACCCTAGATTTGAAATGTTTATATCTGCCCAGTGGAATCCTTCTTCGCGAACGCGGAAGTCTCCTTGCGTTCGTGAAGTATAAAAATTCCTTCAGTCCAAAACCTCCTTCGTGAACGTGATGGCCCAATTGTGAACGCGTTCACGAACGCGGGACCCTCATCATGAACACGTAGGCTAAATGTCTGGGACCCTCCTCTTCTCTGTCACGACCCAAAATCTAACATGTCGTGATGGCGCCTATCGATGGTACTAGGCAAGCCGAATTTCCCAAAATACTTCAAAATCAAATATAAAAGTAATTTAAAACTTTTCAATGTCAGAAATATTTCATAAAATCCAAAGTTGAATTCAAAATAGAATTAAAATGCGGAACAACTAGCTCCAAACATCAGGGTGTCACCAAGTCATGAGCGTCTAGGTACCAAAACTAATACAACCAGTGCCTAAGCATCAATACAAGGCAGAAAGAAATATAGAAGGAGTGACAAGGTCCTGCGGACGCTGACAGCTACCTCGTAGTCTCCGGAACTCGATCACGCTCGAACTCAACGGTCTCCGTGCTCAAACACACCTAGATCTGCACATGAAGTGCAAACTGTAGCATGAGTACAACCAACTTATCAAGTAACAGAAATAAATAAGGAACTGAGAAGCAGTGACGAGCTATACATTACAATTCAATTCAATAACTTTCAAAACCTAAGAATATATAGGAGGCAATACAGTGACATGAGTCAAATCAGTTGCATATTTACCAAGTTCAAGTAAACCAAATATCAACTAAATGCAACAACAAAGGGAGCAGATGCAACCTCACAGGGTATTGTCATTCAAGCTCTCAATAGCTCAACACCTGACTCTCAGCCCTAAATACACACGCTCAACAGGTACCTGCGCTCATTGGGGGTGTACAGACTCCGGAGGGGCTCCTACAGCCTAAACGCTTTAATTTGCATAGACAACTCACGTGCTATAATATCATATCAAGGTCCGCACAGACAACTCACGTGCTACCATATCATATCAGAATCTGCATGGACAACTCACGTGCTGAGGTACAATACCTCACCAACAGGCCCTCAGCCTCACTCAGTCATGAACCTCTCTAGTCTCACAACCCTCAATAAAAAAAGGAAAAACCAAATCAGAATGCTATAATGTATCAACAGGAAAATAACAGAGACTAAGGTAAACACATGCAAGAATTACTATGACTGAGTAATAACGACAATAAGCAGGTACAACCTAAACATGATTCTAACATGAAAGACAGTCAAATTTCTAGCAGACAAGTAATACATATAAGCACAAAAAGGCTATTAGACTTTACAATCTCACGGGACAGACCAAGTTACAATCCCTCACGGTGTACACTCACACGCCTGTCACTTAACATGGGTGTCACCTCCAAACAATCACATTATACCAAACTGCGGGTTTCATACCCTCAAGACCAAATTTAAAATTGTTACTTACGTCAACAACGTAGAAATCCTACTTCAGAATGCCCTTTCCTCTCGAACCGGCCTCCAAATGCCCCGAATCTAGTCACAAACAGTACGAGATAATCAATATTGGCTAAAGGATCAATCCCACAAGAAAACTACTAAAATGTAGCTCAAAATCCGAAATCGGTTCAACCTCGCCCCGGGCCCACGTCTCGGAATCCGACAAAATCACAAAACCCAAAAGCCCATTCACTCACGAGTCTAGACATACCAAATTTACCAAAATCCTACCTCAATTGCCCCTCCAAAACCCCAAAGTTCACTCTCTAATCCCCAAGCCCTAAACTTCCAAATTCCCAACTCAAATCCCTAATTAAGTGATGAACAAAGCCATAAATTCACGAAAATTAGACCAATACAGGTTAGAATTACTTACCCCAACGCTTTCCTTGAACTTCCTCGAAAATCGCCTATCTCCCGATCTCCTCAACTCCAAAATTAAATATGAAAGACAAAACCTCGAGCTGGTGTTTTCTGCCCAACAAAAGCCGCACTTTCTATCCTAGTTCTGCACCTGCGGAACCGCATCTACGAACCGGGCTTCGCTTCTGCGGAAATTTGTTAAAAGTCTGACTCCGCTCCTACGATCACCTGATCGCAACTGCGACCATCACAGATGCGGGATCCAACTAACACACCTGCGATCCAACTGCGCACATGCGCCTCTCAAACCGCTACTGCAACCACCACAAATGCGGAATTTCCATCGCACCTGCAGTCTGAGCCCAGGTCTTCCTTAGCCGCACCTGCGGCTCTTCTGTCGCTCCTGCGGCCTCGCACATGCGGTTCCCACTCCGCAGGTGCGGAAAATACCAGTTACAGCTTCAGTTGCACTTCTCCAACTCCAAACCATCTGTTAACCACCCGGAATCACCCCGAGGCCCTCGGGACCTCAACCAAACATACCAACAAGTCATATAACCCCATACGAACTTAGTCGAACCTTCGAATCACCCAAAATAACATCAAAGTACCAAATTACACTCGGATTCAAGCCTAAGAACTTTTAAACTTCCAAATTCCGCAAACGAGACCGAAACCTACCAAACCACGTCCAAATGACTTCAAATTTTACACACACGTCAAAAATGACACCACGAACCTACTCCAACTTCCAGAATTCCATTTCGACCCCGATATCAAAATTTCCGCTACCGATCAAAATAGCCAAATTTCTAACTTTCACCAATTCAAGCCTAGTTCCACGACAGACCTCCAAATCACCTTCCAAATGCGCTCCTGAGTACAAAATCACCTAACAAAGCTAACGGAAACATAAAAATTCAAATCCGAGGCTGTTTACACACAAGTCGATATCCAGTCGACTTTTTCCAACTTAAGCTTCCAATAAAGAGACTAAGTGTCTCAATTTCTCTCCGAAACCACTCCGGACCCGAATCAACCAACCCGATACGATATAATACAGTTATAAAGCACAAAAGAAGCAGGAAATAGGGGAACATGGATATAACACTCGAAACGACCGGCCGAGTCACATGCCCATTCCTCTATGCGAACGCGAGGTCCCTATCGCGAACGTGTAGGCTCAATGCTCTAAAACTTTGCGAATGCGGGAACCACATCGCGAACACGAAGAACAAAACCCAACTGGCCTCCCAGATGCCTTACACAAACGCGATGAAGGAAACCAACAACTGATGCACCAGATTTTCTGCAATTCCAACAAGTCCAAATCTAGTCCGTTAACCACCCGGAATCCACCCGAGGCCCCCGGGACCTCAACCAAACATACCGACAACTCCTAAAATATCATATGGACTTAATTGATCCTTCGAATCACATCAAACAACAATAAAAACACGAATCGCACACCAATTTAAACTTAATGAACTTTGAAACTTCAAACTTCTACAACCGATGTCGAAACCTATCAAAATACGTCTGATTGACCTCAAATTTTATACACAAATCATAATTGACATTATGGACCTACTCCAACTTCCAGAATCGGAATCCGACCCCGATATCGAAAAGTCCACTTCCGGTCAAACTTCCCAAAAGTTCAACTTTCGCCATTTCAAGTCTAATTTAGCTACAGACCTCCAATTCACAATCCAAACACACTCCTAAGTCCAAAATCACCCAACGAAGCTAACGGAACCGACAAAACTCTATTATGGAGTCGTCTTCACACAGTTCCAACTACGGTCAAATTTCAAGAACTTAAGCTTCCATTTTAGGGACTAAGTGTCCTATTTCACTCCATAACCAAAAACAAATCCTCCCGGCAAGTCACATAACCATAAATGATACGGTGAAAGCAAAAAATAGGGGGATCGGGACTATACTCTCAAAACGACCGTCCAAGTCGTTACAAATCTAAACCCTGACTTAGAAACAGTAAAAGTTCTTTTGAATCATATTACCATTAGAATTAGACATGTAATTTAAATCCATAAAGAATTTGTAATATTTTTAAATTTATAATTACATCCATATTTAACTTGCATCATTAAACAAATAGTTTAGCTATTTGAGGACGTAAAAGTCGAACAACATTTTAGGAATATTTTGGTCGCTTAACATTTAGTGTAAAATATTTGTGCTTTTATAATAATATAGAAGATATAGATAAATATATAAATTAGATTAAAAGAATCGTATATTAACCTCCCCAAACGCACACAAAACATTAATTTTGTTTTCATTTTGAAGAACATTTGATATTTAAAATGTAGTTCATATAAGCTTTATTTTTATTAAAAAATATTAAGATTTTGATTTTATAAAAAATAAATTTAACTTTCTTATTATAGTTGTCTCGTGTCTCAACAAAATTTATAATAAAAAAATTCCTAAATTTACTGGTGTTTTTCACAGAGAGAGATAGAGAGAGATTTGTCGTTTGTTTCTGTATTTCTCTCTTTGGACAAATGAAAGGATATCATCTTGAAATTCGCAACCCTAACAAAAACAAAAATAAGTTTTAGGCTATCCTCTACTCACTGCGCCCACTCTCTTTCTCTCAACACAATTTTGGTTTTGCAATTTTCTCCTAACGTTTTTCTTTGCAGACGCTCCATACCCTACCCCTGATCCCCCAAGGAGCTCAACCATCTTCAAACATTCAAAAAGGTAATTGGTTCTTTCTTAAATTAGAATGTTTTTTTTTAATTTTATCTTAATTTTTTTATTTTGCGTACTGAATTGGAATTTCCTCCTGCTTTTTGTGGCTTAGATCTGTGAGTTTCAGGTAGAGCAGTAGTAAGGAACAATGGGAGACACAAAGGAGAACGATGCTTATGAGGAGGAGCTTCTCGACTACGAAGAAGATGACGAAAAAGCCCTTGATTCCATCTCCGCTAAAGTTAGCGGCGAGTCCGCCAAGAAGTGAGCTTTACTCTTCACGTCTGAATTTTTGTTACCGTTGGTTGTTCTTACATGTGTGCTGTTTCTGGTGTTCATACATACACACACGTATTGTATGTATTGCTCCCTCCGTTCCAACCGGAAAAAAACACCTGTTTTTGGTGTTGATAGCACGCACGTAGCATGCAGACATTGAAACATGTTGTCTAAAACAAATTTTGGTAAACTAAGAAGTTTAAAGTTAAATTATTTTCAATATAGAAAGATAGATGTCATCCTTAGTGAAAAGACTATAAAGGGAAAGTTTGCCACATAAAATAGGACTGTGTGTGTTACATGTTAGCAAGAATCCGGAAATCTCTAACTCCTTGTCGTCGTTTTATCTCATAAAATTAACTCCCGTGCTCTTCTTCAATCTGTACTCCCAATTTAGCGGAAAAACAAAACAACCTTTTAGTAATTTGCATTCTGGGAGATGTTTTCTCTTTAAGCAGAGAATTTTCTTTTAGCAATGACTTCTGCAATTGAAAGCCATCTGGGGTTAGAAGCTGATGGAATATGGGTTTTGCGATACTTAAAATGGGGGCTTTTCTGTACTCATTCACTGGGTGAAAAAAAATAATTGAAGATGGAATATGGGTTCTGCACGCTTAAAGTTTTCTGTAATATTAAACAGAGTTAGATTTTGGTTGTCAGCTGCCGATACCGTATATTCTTGAAGTAATAATTGCCACTGCTTCTTCTTATAATATTGATAATAGCTTTCTCTCTATCTCCTATATATGATAAAATCTTAAAAATATACATTCTTTCTCCAATTTTTTTACTCTACAAATGGATGATATAATAAAATTTCATCTCCAAAAGAGACACGGATACAATTTTTTCCACCACCGCATTAAATCCCATGGTCAAATTGCTGCGGATGGAATAAAAATTGGAAGAGCTATTCTGGGTTTTGGCCTTTGTTTTAATTGTTTATCTATTGCTTTGATTTCTCCCTGAACGATGGAAAGAAGGAAAGGGCACAAAGAGGGGGGAAGGAGAATTAGGTGTTCTTTTTTGTGAAAAGACAAAAAATTCCCCTGCTATTAATGAAAATGGAATGGTAATTTTGGAAAAATGAAAATGGGTACCTTGCTAACATACTACATGAAAAGGTAGTACGTTAGCTAGACCCTCCCACATACACATGTATATATATATGTGTGTGTGTGTGTGTGTGTATATACACACACTTATATGTATAATGATTCATCGATTTTGACATTTCTGTAAGTACGCTTATATTTCTGCTTGACCATTTTTTTGGATATTCTTTTCCCGAGCTTGGATTGTGTTCTATAGAATATAATGGGTATAGGAATGTTAGTATTTATATAGCTGTTCTAAACTAGTTTGGTATTGATGCATAGTTTAGTTTAGTAGTGCAACAACAACAACAACAACAATAAACCCTTTGTAATCCCAGATGTGGGGTCGGGGAGGGTAGTGTGTACGCAGACCTTAGCCTACTCTAAGAAACTATAGATTGTTTTTGGTAGACCCTCGACTCAAAAAAGTTAAAAGGATATGTTAGTTTAGTAGTGTAGCTATTGCAATTACACTCTTGACTAAGTTGGAGTGCTGTATTTTTCTCAATGTAGGGGTTACGTTGGCATTCACAGTTCTGGATTCAGAGACTTTCTGCTAAAGCCAGAGCTATTGCGGGCTATTGTGGATTCAGGGTTTGAGCATCCGTCTGAAGGCAAGTCATCTCATATGTGGGCACTTTATTTTACAGAAAATGTTTTTCTTAGTTTGTTGGTTTTATTGTTAATTTGGGTTGCTGTTCGTGAGAACATTTTCCTCCTGTTTTACCATCTTTACCTTGAATAGATAAGAAGATATACAATTAGATACCAATAGAACTGTCAATATGGGCCCACGTGGGCTTTGTCATATGATGGGCCGGATCACCATTTCATGGACCTTAAAATGGTCAGCCTAGCCCAGTCCTACGTGGGCTATGGGCCCCACGTGCTGGCCCATCATTTTAAAAATATATTTTTAACATGTAGGTTCTAACCTAAATAATGCAACATAAAATATATATATAAATGAAAAAATATGTTGTACAGAAAGTTTTTGCATACTTAATAACTTTGGATATTGTTTCAATAGATTACAATAAAACATTGAGGGAGGATGATATTCTATTCATTAACCGTCAAAACTCAAAACAAATTACTCAAAAAACTTCCATGGGGACTTATGACATATCTAACACCATCACGTCATCTTTATTTTCATCTACATTTAAAATTCCATATGCAATGTTGATTAATTAAACTTTAAGAAATATTTTTTTAAGAACTAATCTATACTATATTAAAAGCATGAATGCCCTTAGCTAAATGTCGTTCGCTCTTTTTACCTTTTTAAAATAGAGTTCACACAAGACAAATTGGTCTTTTTATTACATTTTCCTAATATTAGGAATAGGCATTTAATATAATATTTAGGACTTTAATTTTCAATTCCTTCCAATTCTAGAATTGAAGCATTTACCATTTTATTCGTGAAAATAAAATACTAAAAAAAATGAGGTTACAATTTGCTAAAAATTGTTTATATATGTTTATGAAACATGAAAGTAAAAATAAATACAACAAAATAAGAAATCATTAAAAATAAAAAATAAAAAAATAAAAAATAAAAAATAAAAAAATAAAAGCAAAATTTTTTTGTAATAAAAATATTTTTAGTAAATATAAACAATTCAAATATATTTTTGAATCAAATTGGACTTACTTTTAAAAAATCTTTATCTAAATGAGAACTGATTGCATATAAAAAGAAAATTAAAGCGCTACATATGTAAAACTTGATGAAAAGAATAAATTCTAATTTTGATCAATTTGAATTTCATATTCTAACTCCTTCCAAGATAGTATGAACATAGCCCTTTCATGATCAAACAATTGAAAGTAATACTATTACAATCACATACTCTTGCTTTCCACAGAAAATAACAACCAGATAAAGATTCTGAGATGCATGATTATGTGTTTAGATAAAGGAAGAATTGTAGATTAATCATACTGTAGCAGCTGAATTAATCTATTTTTGCAATAGTTATTTATTATTTATTATTTTTTAATATGTTGGAAACAATTCCTATATAGTATTTATTAAAGCAATTGAATAATTTGCATTTTGATCATGAGAAAAAATTATCTTCTGCAAGTTAGTCGCCCATATTTTGTCTTTTTAGAATAAACTTAAAATATAGGGTGCACGCGCAATGCGCGTACACTAAGACTAGTAGTATTTAAAATCACATTAAATTTTTACCAGTTTGAGTTTGGGTCTTGGGAAAAGCAGTGCAACCCATTTCGAGTAGTAACATGTGTTGGACATTTCCATGAAGGATGCAACTTATATTCTTGGTGAGAACACGCCCACCAATGTAGAATGTTGCTTCCAATGCTACTACAGTAATATGAATAAATCTTAGGACTTTAATCTTTTAATATGATGAGTTTAATAAACTTATATGTTTGGGCTACTCTTTTTATTGTTTTTAGTACCCTATTTTCCTTTAATTTTGTACTTCTAATTGAATATTTGTTAGGTCCACAGGCTGGCCCGGGACAGCGGTCCAGCCTCACGGGTTTACTTGGGGCCGGGCTTAAAAGCTTCGGTTTTAAATGGGCTCCAAAAATCTTAGCGCAACCCTTCTATGGTTGGGCTGGGCCAGCCAACGGGCCAAACCCATGTAATGGCTTTAGATAGCAATGGTGTCAGTTTCAGGGTGCCGCTATTGGTGCTTGTAAATATAGCTAAAATAGGTTCTTCTAAAAAGAGATACGAGGGAAATTGCTTATCAAACACCGAAATTAGTGAGCATAGATAGGGCAAGATGAGCTTACAAGAGCAAGAAAGTTCAGACATGTTGGTCTAACAATAGGGAAACCGAGTAACCTGACTCCTAGTTCATATAGATCTAACAAGCCAACCTTCTATAAGATTGACAAATATAATCATTCGAGTTATAAAGTGATATTTTATGCTTACTTTCCTTTGACTCTGAACAAAACAACTTTACCCTAATGCGTGAGCAAAGACTTTGATAACTTATAACTCAAAACTTAATTTGCAAAGGCTCTCTGGCTGATAATCCTTTCTTTGATCATAACAGGGTTGCATCCACTGCTATTCTTATTTTTTCTGATAGTGTTGCCTTTTATGTGCCATAGATTTGGATGTTAAGGTGCTTATGCAAGTCGCTGGTAGAAAGTACTTGGGATTTTGAGTTATTTATCATTGTACAAGTATGGTGAAAACTATATACGACTAGCTTCTACTGGAACAAGTCTTATACTCATGTTCTTCATTTACGAAGTTGAAGTATCTACTTATTTATACCTACAAATGTACTGGAGTTAACAACAATTTGGACATGATCTTCCGAAAAACCACCATTAGCGAGAAAAAATCGGGAACTGTAATAGTATTCTGGAACTGATAAAAATATGAATTCATTTATGCGATTTCAAATCCTGCCGAGCAATATAAAGGCCTCGTGTTGGGCCTGCATTCAACTTGATGAATTTTTGGTAGGTTAACAGTCTTGAGTTGAGTCCTCTAATTTTAAATTGTGAAGTCAGTCATGTTATGTCATCCTTTGCATTGAAGCATATAGCTTTTACCAAAGCAAGCTTGGTGGGTGTGAAAGAAATTTCATTTTTGTTGTTATGCTGTTACTTGTCTTTTAGGTAGTTAATGATTTCTTTCTTTCTATCTTCTGTTTTCAGGTAAATCATCACTATCACTACTATTTTGGAGGTGTACAATGATAAACTTTTTTGAACTGAAACTGAGGTCTCCTTGGCTCCAATTTACTTGGTTCTTCATCAGTGCAACATGAGTGTATTCCACAAGCAATCCTAGGCATGGATGTTATTTGTCAAGCTAAATCTGGAATGGGCAAAACTGCTGTTTTTGTTCTTTCAACTCTGCAACAGATTGAACCTGTTGCTGGTCAGGTTGCTGCCATGGTTCTATGTCACACAAGGGAATTAGCTTATCAGGTATGTATTGAAATTATGAAATATGCAATTTTTGTTTTGGAATTTCTTCTGCTTGCGAATCTATGCTAAGTTAAAGATTATTTTTGTGTGGGGTTATTTGGTTGCTGCAGATCTGTCATGAATTTGAGAGGTTCAGCACTTATTTGCCTGATATCAAGGTTGCTGTATTCTATGGTGGTGTCAATATCAAACTTCACAAGGAGCTTCTGAAGAATGAATGCCCTCATATAGTTGTTGGAACTCCCGGAAGAATACTTGCATTGGCTAGAGACAAGGACCTGTCTTTGAGGAACGTGAGGCATTTTATACTGGATGAATGCGACAAAATGCTTGAATCACTTGGTATGTATAAATAAAAATAATTCTATGTTGCTCGGACTCTCCGAAAATATCTCAGGGTAAGTGTCGAATCCTCCAAAAGTAGTGTATTTTTGGAGGATCCAACATGGGTGTGGCAGCATTTTGGAGAACCCGCGCAACATATAGTATGTATTAACTGGATACTGTAATTCATGATTCCTGTTGCTAACTTGACATGTTTTCTTTCAGTAGCTCTTTTGCTGATTTACCTGTGTTTTGTTCAGACATGAGAAGAGATGTGCAGACAATCTTCAAGATGACTCCTCATGACAAGCAAGTAATGATGTTTTCAGCAACACTCAGCAAAGAGATTCGCCCTGTTTGCAAGAAATTTATGCAAGATGTAATGTCCTGTGCCAAGTTCTTCAATTTAGAAGTCTACCGATTTTTCCATTATTTCAGCTTTCTGCAGGAGATAAGTTGTATCTGGTCGAAGCATAGTATAAGGGAGTTCAAAGATGAGGGATTATTAGGTGTATTTTGAGTTCGCTTGTTTTTGTCCCTATTTATCTTTCCATTTTTCGTTTTGCTTGTGAGATAGTCGAAAAGATCGAGGTTTGGGGAAGATCTATAGTGGAAATGGAGTAAAATGGGTGGGGTTGATGGTTGCAGCTTTATGGTGGTTTTCACTTGTTTTTGTCCCTATTTATCTTTCCATTTTTCGTTTTGCTTGTGAGATAATCGAAAAGATCGAGGTTTGGGGAAGATCTATAGTGGAAATGGAGTAAAATGGGTGGGGTTGATGGTTGCAGCTTTACAGTGGTTCTCTCAGCACTGTAAGAATACTTGTTTAGCAACGTTGGGAAATCGTTGGTGTGCTTTTACACTATCTGCAAGGAGAAAATTCAGATAAATGGACTGGAATCTTGATTCAGGGGGATCTTCATCCTATTCATTTCGTACTGGATACCATTAGCTTCACAGAGCTCCTAATATGCTTTGGTATGACATTTATTCCTTTCAGCCAATGGAAATTTATGTAGACGATGAGGCCAAGTTGACCCTTCATGGACTTGTACAGGTACATCTTTGGGACCTGGACATGTTACACCCTTTCTTAAAATTAGTAGTCTTCTTACCTTGTTTCTATTCATGACAGCACTACATCAAATTGAGTGAAACGGAGAAGAACCGGAAGCTGAATGACCTGCTAGATGCTTTGGACTTCAATCAAGTTGTTATATTTGTCAAGAGCGTGAGCAGAGCAGCACAGCTGAACAAGTTGCTTGTTGAGTGCAATTTTCCGTCTATCTGTATCCACTCTGGCATGACTCAGGAAGAGAGGTCTGTATAGCTATTATTTAAAGAACTCTCCACTTTATCTGCTTATGCACTTAGAGATTTACTTAGTTTTCGTTAAACCCAAAAGATCCCTGTACTTAATTGCATATAAAGCATTCTCTACATCGAGAAACATCATAATCCCTTTCATGTAAACCTAGCTAAGACAAGAAAATCTCAGTCATCATAGACTTGCAACATATCATGTAACTTTCACATTTAGCCGAAAAATAAAAAGCATTAATATATAAAAGCACACACATCCTCAAAATCTTTCCTATAAAAATCTCCTTTGGTTGAACTGCTAAACTCCAGCTTCACAGGTGGAACCGTGGAAGAGACAGGAAAAAGGAAAAAACTGAGTACTTGAACCTTGCGACCATTAACCCTAATCTGCACATCTAAGAGAATGATATGAATTTCTTCAAAAAAAGATGAAATATGAGCAAGCCTCGCACACAGATTTGAAAAAAGAAGGAAGTTGCTAAATAAATAATACCTATCAGAGCTATTCCAAGGTCCAGTTTATTAACAATGCTAAATTGCTAATAAAGATTATATAGGGAAGTTAAGATGTATCTTGATATCTGTTCAACAAGATGTATGTGCTTAAATCAGTGTTCTCAAAGGCGAAAAGCGCAAAAAAGCTCTAAGGTGTGTTGGGGCTTTAAGCGCAAAGCACAAAGCACAAAGCGCAAATATAGTGTGGGCTTTAACGAAAAAAGGTGCAACGGGAGAAAAAGTAAAAATATGCATGTAGTCCAAGATTAACCATTAGTAAAATATCAATTGTTTAAGGTCGCTTTTTCAGGATTACACTCATTGGCAAGGAAACATTTGCCTTAGAGCTTTGATGCGACACTAAAGCGCCCACAAAGCAAGGCAAAGCGCTCAACGTGATTTGAGGCTCGCTTCAGGGCTTAAGCGCGCCTTTGACAACACTGGATTAAATATCTGATAGCCTGCTTTATTAGTGTTCTACTTTTGTCGAACTCTTCCCTTGTGAAGTGATTAAAACTTGCACATATCGTGTTTAATTTTTCATCACTATTGCTTATATCGAAGTTGAGTTGAATCAGATGGCTGCAACAAGCATATTGTGCGGCACTTAATTTTCTTATTAATTTGTACATGATGTAAGTTTAATACTTAACTTGTCTCTGTTGAGTAGATTGACTCGCTACAAGAATTTCAAGGAGGGGCACAAGAGAATTCTTGTTGCAACTGATTTGGTTGGCAGGGGCATTGACATTGAAAGGGTTAACATTGTTATTAACTATGACATGCCAGATTCCGCAGACACTTATCTTCACAGAGTAATTCCTATCTTTTGGGTTCTTTGGTTTTTGGTGTTTTAATTTATACATCTTATGCAGGTACTCATAATTATCTTAAATTTATAAATGTGTAGGTTGGTAGAGCTGGTAGGTTTGGAACTAAAGGTCTTGCCATCACATTTGTGTCGTCTGCATCAGATTCTGATGTTCTTAACCAGGTTAGAGACCTTTGATATTTATCCTCTTATATTGCATTCTCGTGTTCCTATTATTCTGAGTTCTTGTGTTTTACTAATTATAGGTTCAGGAGAGGTTCGAAGTGGATATAAAAGAGCTTCCTGAGCAGATTGATACTTCTACATACAGTATGCCATTACTTGATACTTGCTTAAGCATTATAGCATTAATGTTTGCTTTGATTTCTTATTTTTGTTGTTTTCCTCTCGTTATATTATGGAAGCAAGTGTAGAATGTCTTTTGGTATATGTAGGCCTTAGGAGCTAATCTATTAATGTAAGAAGCTTTTGAAACTTTTAGTCTTTCTCTGCTTAGAGGTTGAGTATAAATTGGGAATTATAAAGTAGAGATGAAAAATAGTTCATTATGCGAACTGCTTGGGTTGTATGGGTAAGGGTTTCTGTTCTTAAAGCTGATAACGAATATAAGGATGAAAGTAGAACAATCCGTCCATATATAATAAAATCTATAAGCAACTTGATTTGCTAATCTACCATCAACTATCCATTTAGCTGACGTATTATAGTAAGGCCTTATAAAATGAATATTCATCAAATTTTACTTGCTTTTTGTAGTTACTATTATAGAGGACTTAATCATGCAACTTTTAAGTGTGACTTCTTTAGTGAAAATTTTGAATTGAGTAGAAGAATCCTTTGCTGCACTGGATTTGGAAAATTTACCGGTTATTTTGGCCCTTAAAGATCAAAATCTGTTTCCTACTGGGCTAATGTTGTGAAAGATCAAAACTAAGTGTCATCTTAATTGCTTTCGCTTTTGCTGGATTTATTTCTCTCCAATTTGCAATATCTTTTACTGCTTCTGATTGCTTTAGGGTGCTCAAAAACTGTTGTCTTTTGTGTGCAGTGCCATCATAGATGATGAGGCCGCGTTTATGTTCCATAAAGACAGTGGAATTAGCAATGAGGTGGTTATGCTTGCTTTCGTTCAAGAACGTTGTAATTTGAACCAATTCATCTGAAGAATTGGTAGCTGCCTCTCTGCCTTTCAGATTGTTGTAGCTAATGGAACCCGTACTTGTTCTAGTCAGTTAGAGAACTTTAATGTCAATGTATTATCTTCTTAAGTATGTAGTTGATATGACCCTTCTGCTGCCTAGTTGCTAGATCAATTCATCTCAGTTTCTAGAACCTGTACCGTAGTTAATATTACTAATATTACTTGAACCTTATTTTTGCTTAGTTGAAGCTTCGAGAACTATTTTCTGCTGAGAATTGTGCCTTACCTATGATATTTGGCGGCACGCAAAAAATTTCTCATATCGTTGCCCCAGCAGATGAAGATTAATTGGATGCAGTTAAACAAATTAAGTGGAGATCAGATTACCTTTCTAGGAAAATGCATGGTCATCTTCAACAAAACTGGCTCTCTCATTTCATGTATTATTATAATTACTATAGATGCTTCGAGGTTGTAGCATTAGTTAGAGATGTTTGCTCTACATTGTGCATCTCCTGTGTTACAACCAGCGTCTTTAATTTGTATCTCTTTTAAGTGTTGATGAATGATGTGGGAGCTGAAGATGTATCGGGCGGTGAAGTGAAAGGGATAGTAGTTGGAATATTAGGCAGAGTATGTTGGAAATGGAGGCAAAGTCTCCTTAGGAACAATAGTTCAAGATGTGGGCAGTGGTGGTAGTGACATATTTGGCATTGATGGCAAGGTCCGAAAGTGTATATTTAGTCTAAGGGTGTCTAACGGGCGGGCCGGGCCGGGCCGGTTACGTTTTTTTTCTAACCGGACGGGTTGCGGTTACGGGTTCTTACCGGTTAATTGTTAACGGGTTTAACGGGTTTAACGGGTTGGGGCTTATCCGGGTAAAAATGAACCCGTGCGGGTAGGGGTACTGCCGGGCCGGGCCGGGCCAAGTTTCAATTTTTTAATTTTTTTTTCCAAGTTTTTGTACAACTATTGTAATTTATATAAAATATAAAGTAAAATATATAAAGATAACAATGATTATGGAAAAAAT
>MDKI01161322.1:0-23315 GCA_005239505.1 Nicotiana paniculata | reverse complement strand
CTCGGTGCACGCCCGTCACTTGGCATGTGCGTCACCTCAACAATAATCATAAATCATTTAACTCGGGGTTTCGAACCCTCAGAACCAAGTTTGGAAACGTTACTTACCTCAAAACCGGCTAAAATACTATTCTGCAGTGCCTTTGCCTCTAAATCGGCCTCTGAGTGCTCCAAATCTACCAATTTCAGATTTTTATCATCAAATTATGCTTAAGGAATGAATACCAATTGAAAATTACCAAATTTAGCTCAAACCCGAAATTAGTCAAAATCCGACCCCCGGGCGCGCGTCCCAGAACTCGACAATTTTTATACCAAAATGTTCTTCATCATCTCACGAGTCCGTACATATAAAGAACGCTAAAATCGGGGTTCGTTTGACCTCTCAAATCGGCCCCTAAAGGTCTCAAAATCTCAAGTCCTAACCCCACCTTTTTCCTACTGATTTTCATAATTAAACACTGATATAAGGTCTCCAATCACATATAATTGAGTTATTAAGTCCAAAAACCTTACCTCAATGATGAACCAGCGTTTCCTTCTTCAAAATCACTCAAAAACCTCGGAACCCGTAAAACAATGGTGAAAAGATGGTTAAAAATCGCGAAGGCAGGTTTTTTATACTTTCTAAACAGTGGTTCCGCACCTGCGGCCACTTAAGCGCACCTGCGGAGCCTCCGCACCTGCAACTTCGCAGGTGCGATCCTCCTCCCGCACCTGCGATCTTCTGCTGAGCCTCCCAAATTCCACATCTACGGAGCTTTGCTCGCTCCTGGGGGCCCGCACATGCGGCTCCTCTTCCGTAGGTGCGAAAACACCAATATCAGCAACTTCAGCAACATCAATTATGCTCCAAACTCCCCGTTAACCACCCAAAACCATCCTGAGCCCCTCGAGACCCCAACCAAACATACCAACACACTACGTATGATCATTCGAACTTAATCGAGCTTTCGAAACATAAAAAACAACGCAAAAACACTAAATCACATCGAATTCAAGCCTATGAACTTTGAAATTTCTAAATTCCACCGACGATGCTGAAACTATCCAAAACGCATCCGATTGACCTGAAATTTTGCACACATATCCAAAATGACATTACGAACCTGTTCCAACTTCCGGAATTCCATTCCGACCCCGATAGCCTATTTTCTACTGACGACCGGAAATCGCCAAAAACTAACTTTTGCTAAGTCAAGCCTAATTCTACACCGGACATCGCAAAAATATTCTGAATTCACTCCTAAGTCCAAAATCACTACGATGCTATTTGAGCCAAAAAATCCGCATTCCGAGGTCGTTTACCAATAAGTCAACCCTCAGTTGACTTTTCCTATTTTAAGGCTATTTTTAAGACTAAATGGCTAAAATTCTCACCACAACCATTCCGATTCCGAGCATACCAACTCTAACATATCAAGAACAGTATAACCAACCTATGACAAGTCAATAACAATAATTTTTAATGCAAGTTCTACGTCACGACCGACCGGTTCGTTACATTCTCCCCCACTTAAACATACGTTCGTCCTCTAACGTGCCTAGAGTTGTTCCAAACACCACCAAAATTGCTGTGTAACCTACCATGCACATATTCGGAGGTGATCCCACGTCACTCTACCCCATATATATCTAATAGCACAACACAGTTGAAATTTCAAAATCCAATCTTGACCCATAAACCTTAGAACTACATTTTCACTTCTGAATCAATTTACAAGATCAAAATCCCACAAGTTTAAACTGAATAAGTCTAGGCATACTGTAACAAGCCATATACTCACCCCATATGAAATCACATAATACACCGCGTGCCTCAAACACCCATAGCGATAACTCCTAATCACAATAGCTGCTCAGAGCAACCCAATATCGGTACATAACCTCTTATCAAGAAATGCCTCTCTCTTACTCTTTCATATACTTCCGATGATGACAGATGCACGTAGAAACTAACAACCATTCGTCCGATCAGTCAGACATGAAGCTCCCCCTTCCCAAACAGGAATTATAGCAAATTTCTAAGCCGACTCCCGATATTTATCCTTCCAACTATGTTGTAGACAATTCTGACAATATTCATTCTAGGTCCAATGACCTCTTCTGACATGACACATCGATATAATTCGAAGCCATAACCTGTTCAACTCACGCACTCAACAACATCCCAACGTAATCAAATTATATAAAAGACTGACACGAGAGGATCATCCTGCCATTAACAATTACCCTCACAGCATCATGCTAAAAGTCTGGCACACATCGTAAAAATCAAAACACACGAATCCAATACCAAAGGTCATACCCCTACATAACTCCGCTACACTGAGTGATCCCATCGAAACTCTAGTCCACATGAATTACTTCAAGCCACTAGTAGATATCATTTACTTAGTCATTTGAAACTGCCAGTGCCGCCTAAGAATGTTGACCTTCCTTCCAGAACTGAACCGTGATTTCACACATGCATATCTCGACTCTACACAATGTACCGCATACACCATGCCATCCTATGATAAATATGGAAACTTCATAACCCCTTCGGAACCACAAACAACTAAGTACCCACCTAGCCAAGAACTTGCATTTGATCCCATCTAGTAGCAAAATCACTATACTTCTCATGCTCCTCATGCCAGTAGAAAATACACATCTCTAACCGTGGTAGAAACCATCAGGAACTATTCGAATCCCACTTGTACAACACCCAACCGTCAGAACTGAACCCATCTAACTCAACCACGCTACGCAGGTCACCAACACCCAAGAGCATTGCTAGGAAACACATGTAGAAAACTCATTACCTCATAAGCACCCAAAGAACTACCAGTATACCTTACCACACCAACACCCAAGGGAGTAACCCACACCACCTAGGAAACCAAGCAAACTCCTACTTTACGCGCACTACTTCCTTTACAAATAACAACTCAATCATGCAATGAGACTCATATCCCCATAGAGTGTAATACAAACTGTATCCAGATTTTTTTTCCATTACTCGAGTCATTTTCAACTCCACCTCTGCAAGTCATAATTGATCCACCAGTATACTCCAAACTGAAACCAATACAACACATCATCGGGCAACCAACTAGTCATTAGCAGACTCCCCCACTTGGCTCAAAGCCATAGATCAAAACAAACAGTAACTCATAATGCCCATATGCTATCACTGCCACAATACCGCAGTGGGGTTCAACTAAATCCTTCATAAGCTCATACATTACTCAAACCATTAAACATCCCAAATCATCTCCAACCTCGCATTCACCATTGCAACAGTCGTGCCAACTCCCACAAGTGATCTAAACTAAAATTGCAACATATATCAATTATTGGTAAAAGAGAACTTGCTACAAAACAACATAAGCGGCCTTCCCATACACTCACGACTCGAGGCCATATGCCAACTCCAGACAGAAGTCAAACACTCAACGTCCTCGCTACATATCCAGCCACTCCTTTTTTGTCACAATCAAGCAATATAAACACATTTCACTCTCAAATCACACTCACCACATGATTATCTAGTCACCAAGTCTCGTCAATAAGGACACCAGCGGACATATAAGTCCCCAATAGATATGCTCGCACAAATAAAATCTTGGCACTCAAGCCACAGACAAAAAGCCGGCCTCAAGTCCTCCAGACTAGCCCCAAGCATGCTAAAATCACATCCCATTCATGGAAGTCACAAGCCATCGGTGCACGGTTGATACCGAGCGCTCACGTGCGCGTTTGAATACATGAAAGGAGTTCAAAGAATTACGCTTCAGGTTGAATCAATGGATTCGCACGACAAGAGTTCGAGAATGTGAGATTTTTCCTAAAGGTTCAGCAGCCTCTCGAAGATAAGTACAGACGTCTCCGTACTGATCTGCAAGACTCTATAAACCTGCTCATGACTGGTGAGACCTATTTAACCTAGCGCTCTGCTACCATATTGTCACGACCCAATCTCGGAGTCGTGATGGCGCCTGTCGTGGAACCAGGCAAGCCTCCCTTTTTAACTAAGCTAAATTCAGTTTCCACTAAAAATACAATTTTAAACGAATTTATTGGTAATACTAAGAATCTGAAGTTTAAAAACAATATTTGAAACAAGAATTTAAAACCTCCAACCCGGATCCGGTGTCACTCAGTCATGAGCTACTATAACTGCACAACATTGTCGCAAAATAAAGAACAACAAGTAGAATAAGAAAGAGAAGGCGAGGTCGCGATCGCCAGCTGCTACCTCGACAACTCCAATGAAAACTCTGACAACTATTCAATATCCACTACTGTGTCCCGGTGTACTTGGGCTAATCAAGATCCTGAACGAGGCACATGTCTCAGAGAAGACCACAGTAAATTAGTTAGAGAAGATGGCCAGCAAATTTTTTGAGGTGAACATAATCACCTTTACTGATGATGAAATCCCCGAAGAAGGAGCTGGGCACAACATGGCTTTACACTTGACTGTTAAATGTGAGGGGCACTACGTAAAGCGATCCATGGTTTATGGAGGATCAAGCGTAAATGTATGCCCTCTCTCCGCACACAAGGTGCAGGGGGTAACGTGAGTACACCAACTCAGAAAATATGAACCCAAACTATGGGCTGAGAGGTAGTGGACTAAACCTCAATAATTAAATCATCAGCGTACAAAATTTAGGCATGTTCACAGTTTATCAGAAAATAACAATAGAATATACTAGATATACCTCCATATGTTCTACATGCCAACATGTAACAGTGTGAAAATGCACATAATGCTCACAACTCTCCCACAGAAGTCTACTCAGTACTATATATGGCTCTCAGGCCCAGGGAAGTTCCATCCCGGAATATTCATAAACACCTATGACCGTAGTCACTCCGTACTGAGGAAAAAGGCCAGTCCAACCCCCACGGAGAAGATCCATCTCCGGAATACAACACTCGGACAATATCCATATCTAAGGAAGATCCATCCCTCAGATTACATCAGCCTCGGACAAGATCCATCCCTCACATAACAGGCTCTCGGCCTCACTCAGTCATTACTCTTCAGTCTCACTCACATGGAACACATATGCCTCCATCAGTCGAACACAATGATAAGTATGCATATAATTAACAATACTGAGACTGAGATATGAAGTGGTATGCTATAACAGGACTGAGTATATGGAATCATATAATCACAAAATGAGACAGTAACATACGACCACTCGGGTCTCAGCATTTTCGGCATGAAGCCTAGCATTTATACTTAAATGATTTCTAACAGGTTCACAATTACCACATTAACAGAAGCACATATATCATCAGGGAATAATCACTAAGCGGTGCCATGGGATAATCCAGGCCACAAATACTCGGTGCACGCCCGTCACTTGGCATGTGCGTCACCTCAACAATAATCATAAATCATTTAGCTCGGGGTTTCGAACCCTCAGAACCAAGTTTGGAAATGTTACTTACCTCTAAACCGGCTAAAATACTATTCCACAGTGCCTTTGCCTCTAAATCCGGCCTCTGAGTGCTCCAAATCTACCAAGTTCAGATTTTTATCATCAAATTATGCTTAAGGAATGAATACCAATTGAAAAATACCAAATTTAGCTCAAACCCGAAATTAGTCAAAATCCGACCCCCAGGCGCACGTCCGAGAACTCGACAATTTTTATACCAAAATGTTCTTCATAATCTCACGAGTCCGTACATCTAAAGAACGCTAAAATCGGGGCTCGTTTGACCTCTCAAATCGACCCCTAAAGGTCTCAAAATCTCAAGTCCTAACCCCACCTTTTTCCTACTGATTTTCATAATTAAACACTAATAATAGGTCTCCAATCACATATAATTGAGTTATTAAGTCCAAAAACCTTACCTCAATGATGAACCAGAGTTTCCCTTTCAAAATCCCTCAAAAACCTCGGACCCCGTACAACAATGGTGAAAAGAGGGTTAAAAATCGTGAAGGCAGGTTTTTTATACTTTCTGAACAGTGGTTCCGCACCTGCGGCCACTTAGGTGCACATGCGGTCCCAGGTCCGCACCTGCGGAGCCTCCGCACCTGCGACTTCTTCTCCGCACCTGCGTCTCCGTAGGTGCAATCCTCCTCCCGCACCTGCGATCCTTTACTGAGCCTCTTAAATTCCGCATCTGCGGAGCTTTTCTCACTCCTTCGGGCCCGCACCTGCGACTCCTCTTCCGCATGTGCGAAAACACCAGCACCAGCAACTTCAGCAACAACAATTATGCTCCAAACTCCCCGTTAACCACCCAAAACCTCGGGACCCCAACCAAACATACCAACACACCACGTATGATCATTCGAACTTAGTCGAGCTTTCGAAACATCGAAAACAATGCAAAAACACTAAATCACATCGAATTCAATCCTATGAACTTTGAAATTTCTAAATTCCACCAACGATGCCGAAACTATCCAAAACGCATCCAATTGACCTAAAATTTTATTCACATATCCAAAATGACATTACGAACCTGTTCCAACTTCCAGAATTCCATTCCGACCTCGATAGCCTATTTTCCACTGCCGGTCGGAAATCATCAAAAATTAACTTTCGCCAATTTAAGCCTAATTCTACACCGGACATCACAAAAATATTTCGAACACATTCCTAAGTCCCAAATCACCTAACGAAGCTATCCGAGTCATAAAATCCGCATTCCGAGGTCGTATACTAATAAGTCAACCCTCAGATGACTTTTCTCATTTTAAGGCTATTTTGAAGACTAAATGGCTAAATTCTCACCACAACCATTCCGATTCCGAGCCTACCAACTCTAATATATATCAAGAACAGTATAACCAACCTATGACAAGTCAATAACAGTTATTTTTAATGCAAGTTCTACGTAACGACCAACCGGGTCGTTACAATGCATGTAACACCCAACAATTTAATGATGAGTTGTGTGAAGCTAAAAAAAATCTTCTAGACCAAATTGAGGAGTTAAAACGAGAATATCAATCCTTAGACCATGTTTTTCTTGAGGATGCCAGTGTTGAGAAGAGTGCTCTAGAGTCATGTGAGAAAGTAGATAACATTACCTTTGGGGAATTGAGTGTGTGTATAAATGAGGATGTAAATAGTAGTACAATTCATGATCTAGGGCACATTTGACCTTATTCCATTCATTTTCCACATTGTGTTTAGATAGTAAGATAGTAATCGAGCCATCTGAGCCAATGGAGGAGTCAAAGAGTGAGGATGAGAGTACCTATATTCTTGAATTTGTCATGCCAAAAAGCAAAAATTACACTCCTCATCTAAAGGCCGAGAAGTGCAGAGTGAAAAATTTATTACTTGGCCTAGTTATCTTTATAGCTCCACCACTCGAGCATAGTCACAGATTGGATGCCCTGTAAGAGGTACAATTCATAAGTTCAAGGTGGAGGAAAAAGTGGTTCACATCGTGTCGCGATATTAAATTAGGCGTTTGTTAGGAGGCAACTCATCTTTACTGCTTTTTTTTAAAGTTTTGTTTATTTTATTTTTCTTATATCTTTTTAGTCTTGTATTATTTTGTAGGATTATGAGCATAGGAAGAAAAACCATTGGAAGGTGCAAAAGTGAGCCAGATGGTTGGAACTAAGTGTGGGGTTCCCGCACAAAGGACCATCCTTGGGAGAAGTCTGAGTATCCCGTGAGCTGCTTGTGCTTCGGCCTTGGGCCTTTCAGGGAGTTTCTTGTCCACCCTCGTTATTTTTTGCTTTACTTGTGCATTGGGGACACTGCATTCTTTTTTAATTGTGGGGTGAAAAAATTCCATTAGATAATTAGTAGTAAAAAAAGGTAAAATACATAATTACCCCCCGGACTATGACCATATTTCCAACTACACACATTTTCTTTACGGGGGTCCTATTACCCCCTTCAACTATTTTAAAGAAGAATAAATTTACCCTTGAAATACGACAACCAGACTACTGGTGGGATGTGAACTACACTCGCTTGACACATGTATATTTCATTAAAATTAATTTTTTTCTTATTCTTTCCCTTATTTTTCTTTTCTTTTTTTCTTTCTTTTCTTTTCCTTTCTCTGTAACGACCAGACTAGTTGTTTTTGAGCTCTAGTGCGTCGTTCAGTGGTTTGAGGCTGTGAGCAGCTTCCTTTCAGGTATTATGACCCGTGGGCGTGGTCGGAATCGAATTTCGGGAAGTTTAGAATTGATTTGGAAACAAAATTCTCATTTCAGAAGCCTTAAGTTGGAAGAATCAACTAAGATTAGAATTTTGAGTAAACGACCTCCGAATCAGGAATTTAAAGGTTCCAGCAGGTTCGTATGATGATTTCGTACTTGGGCGTATGTCCGGAACGGGTTTTGGATAACCCGGAGTGTTTCGGTGTATATTATGGAAGTTAGCATTTTAGAAGAATTTCATAGAGTTGGGCTTGAAGTGCATTTCAGTGTTGTTGATGTTCGTTTGGGATTTCGAGTCTGGGAATAGCTTTGTATGGTGATTCTGGAGTTGGGAGCGCGATAAGAAGTGAATTCGGATGTCCGGAGGTAATTTTGAAGTCTTTTGACTAAAGATAGACATTTGAAGATTTTTGAGAAATACGACCGGAAGTGAAAATTTTGATATCAGGGTCAGAATGCGATTCCGGAAGTTGGAGCATGTCCGTAATGTCGAATATGAATTGTGTGCAAAATTTGGGGTCAGTCGGACGTGATTTGATAGGTTTCGGCATCGGATGTAGAAGTTGGCAATTTCTAAGTTCATAAAGTTGGGATTTGAGTGCGATTTGTGGTTTCGATGTTGTTTGATGTGATTTGAGGCCTCGAGCAAGTCTGTATTATGTTTTGGAACAAGTTGTTATAATTGGACGGGGTCCCGGGGGCCTCGGGTGGATTTTGGGTGGTTAACGGATCAATATTTGAAGTTGAAGAAAGCTTAAGGTTGTTGTCATCTGGTGTAACCGCACCTGCGAGGCTTTGGCCGCAGGTGCGGAGCCACAGGTGCAAAATTGGGCTAGAGCCAAGGAGGCTGTAGGTGCGGTAGATTTGGGCGCACCTGCGGAAGCGAAGGTGCGACAAGGGGACCGCATGTGCGGAAATAGGCCTGGGCAGATTGTTTTTAAGCGAGAATTTGGACATTTCTCCATATATTTTCATATGCTATGGGCGATTTTGAGGAGCTTCAAGGAGAGGATTTCGTCAAGGATCACAAGGTAAGTAATTTCTTCACGTTTTTTGAATTAAATACAAGATTATTACATAGATTTGGTATGGTAAATTGAGAAAAATTTAGGAATGTTGAAGGAAACCTAGAAATTTGGTAAATTGGAATTTAGCCACGAATTGAGCATGAATATTTGAGTAAATTGTATAATTGAACTAGTAAAGCTATGGGTAGAATGTATCTCGAGAAATTTTAAATTCCTGGCACGTGGGCCCGAGGGCATTTTGGTCATTTCACAGAGCGACGTTGGGAAATTATATAATTTAGAATTGTTGCGAATATTAGAGTATATTTTCATTGGTTTGTCGTTATTTGGATAGTTTCGGAGTGTTGTGCAACGATTTGGGTCGTCGGAAGGGCTTGGAGGTTGGTTATGGAATTTCGGAGCGAGGTAAGTCTTCTTCTAACTTCGTGAGGGGGAATTGTCCCCCTAGGTGAACTAATTAAGTATGTGTTACTATCTGCGGGGGCTACGTACGCACGAGGTGACGGGAGTCTGTGCGTAGCTACTATTATGACATGTCTGGGTAGCCTAAGACCCACTAGTATGCCTTACTTGTTGTACTTGTGATCTTGTCTGTAATATTAGACGGCTAATATAATCGAAATTGTAATTGAATGACTAAGGAAGATTAGAGTTTATTTTCTTAATTATCTAAAAAGAGAATTGATTTTCCTTCGCGGGCAATTGTATTTTCGGATAAGGTTGTATTATCAAACATTATAAAAACTTGGCAAGTGAATTTCGAAAAAGGATTTAAATACTATTTTGTGGTTTTTAAAAGAGAAATCGGTCATTTACTTGAGTATTTGTGTTCCCGACGTATTCGGGGTGGATTGTTGATTGTGCATGTCTGCATGTGACCGCTTCACAATTTACATTCTGCGAGTGGAGTGTTATTTTCCCCACTCTCATGGGAGCGGGTCGTACGCCACGACGGAATTAAAATGCACTTTTGGTACGGGCCGTTCGATCCTCGGCAGTGCATAGACATGATTATTATATTGAGAGGTGCACTTATGGGACGGGCCGTTCGATCCTCGGTAGTGCACAGAGATGATTATTATATTGAGAAATGTACTTTTGGTATGGGCCGTTCGATCCTCGGCAGTGCATAGAAATAAATATTTTATTGAGAGGTGCACTTTTGGTACGGGCTGTTCGATCCTCGGCAGTGCATAGAAATAAATATTTTATTGAGAGGTGCACTTTTGGTACGGGCTGTTCGATCCTCGGCAGTGCACAGAGTTGATTATTGTCCTTATCCCGTATGCGCATGCTAAATTGTTAAAGGTTTTTCATGGATTTTAAAGTGATAAGATATTTGGGGGAAAACAAAGAGGAAATTGATTATTTAAAATATTTTGGGCAAAATGAGGAAGTGGTAAATGTTTGTTTGTTTCCACTATTTACTTGGATTTCAGTGCCTTATATATATCGATGCTTTACTACCTTTACATGCCTACCGTGTTCATCATATGATGTTAACTAATTTGCTGGCCTTTAGTGAGTGTCTAATTCGACCTCTCGTCACTACCTCTCTGAGATTAGGCGGGCGACTTACTGAGTACACGTTGTTTTTGTACTCATGATACACTTGTTGTACATTTTTATTGCACAGGTACTTTCATAGCAGTGTGGAGGATTCGGAGACTTAGGCGAGTTGCATCATACGGAGGCGATCCGCAACTGACAGAGTCTCCCTCGTTCTGTATTTGTTTTCATTTTAAATTTCCTAGTCCAATTTGTATTTCGGACAGACTTTGTCATGATTGTATAAATTTTTAGAAGTTGCTCATGTACTTGTGACACTGGGTTCTGGGATGTGTTGGGATATGTTTGCTAAAATGGAATATTCAAACCATTGTTTTACTAGGCAGATTTTATTTAGCTAATATGTAATAAAGTGAAGGGAAATGTTTTTCATAATGTTTAAAATCGAAAATTTATTTCGATTAATTAATGATTGGCTTGCCTGACAATGATGTACGGCGCCATCACGACCTTAGGGATTTTGGATTGTGACAAAATGGTATCAGAGCGATAGGTTCCCTTAGGTCTCACGAGTCATTATCAAGTCTAGTAGAGTCTTGCAGATCGGTACGGAGACGTCTGTACTTATCTTCGAAAGGCTACAGGGCTGTTAGGAGTACTTCCCTTCTTGATTCCTCATTGTGCGATTTGATTCCTTTGAGGCTTATGCCTATGTTTATTCCTACTCAATCTTACGCATCGCGAAGCGCTTGCTATGAATCAGGAATTTGAGGAATTGAAATGGTGCTACGGATGTAAGTCGAGATGTTTCCATGTGTAATTGGTTGGGGGCTGTTGTTATGGCTCTGCAGAAGAATAATATGATGTTTCAGCTCAGTACCTGTATTTCTGGGAGCCTTAAGGCTATGCTCAGGTAGTGATGATGTTTGCGATTGGTTATCGTGCGATGTCGATATGATGATAGAATGTTTGCCCATAGGTTGGGGTTGATGAATGGCTTGAAGGGAGGTCTTCTCAGAGTGTGATTTTGAGATTTCAGTATTTAGATTCCGGCGGAAGTAAGGCAATTTATCTATAGATGGCCAGGTCTTGGATTGATAAAGTAGTAAGACTTGGTGTTTCAAGTAAGGTGGAGTATTGTAACGACCCGGTCTGTCGTTACATAGAACTTGCATTTTTATTGTTGTCATTGGCTTGTCATAGGTTGTTTATTCTGTTATTGATGTGTTAGAGTCGATAGGCTTGAAATCGAATGGTTGTAGTGAGAGTTCAGTCATGTAGCCTTTAAAGATAACCTTATAATGGGAAAAGTCAACTAAGAGTTGACTTATTGGGAAACGACCTCGGAATGCAGATTTTATTGCTCGGATAGCTTCGTTAGGTGATTTGGGACTTAGGAGTGTGCTCGGAATATTTTTGTGATGCCCGGTGTAGAATTAGGCTTGAATTGGCGAAAGTTAATTTTTGGTGATTTCCGGTCGGCAGTGGAAAAATAGGATATCATGGTCGGAATGGGATTACAGAAGTTGGAACAGGTTCTTAATGTCATTTTGGATGTGTCTGCAAAATTTCAGGTCAATCGGAGTTGTTTTGGATAGTTTCGGCATCATTGGTGGATTTTGAAAATTTCAAAGTTCTTAGGCTTGAATTCGATGTAAATATGGTATTTTGATGTTAGTTTTGGTGTTTTGAGAGTGAAACTAAGTTTGAATAATCAATTATGATGTGCTGGTAACTTTGGTTGGGGTCCTGAGGGGCTCGGGATGGATTTTGGTTGGTTAACGGGCATTTTGGGACTTAGAGAATTGCTCATTTTCTGGTTTTTGTGCAGCAGGGATTTGTGAATCGCGATCGCATGGAAAGGGATGCGATCGCGTAGAACACTCTGAGGTCCAGGCAAAAATTGTGCATCGCGATCGTGTGAATCGGGTTGCGATCGCGTAGATTTGGAAGAAGGTGAAATGCGATCGCGTGGGCTAGGTCGCGATTGCGTAGGGTCATGACAGGCGCGTGGGGTGAGGTCAATTGGTCTTCGCGATCGCGTGCATTTGGTTGTGACCGCGTGAGGTTGAGCTATTGTGAACCGCGATCGCGGTGAAGAAATTATTGGGCAGTATATAATTAGACCCTCCGCGACTTAAACCCTTTTTACACCATTTTTATACGGACAGAGAGCTTTGGGGGAGATTTTTGAAGAGGGAAATCATTGTTCTTCATAGAGGTAAGTGTTTTGGACCTTAAAACTCGTTTATGGATGATTATAGAGCATAATATCAGCTTTAAATTCACAAAACTCAGTAGAAAATGTGGGTTTAGGGCTTGAGATTTTGAGACTTTTAGGGATTGATTTGAGGGGTCAAACGAACTCCGATTTTAGTGTTCTTTATATGTACGAACTAGTGGGATGATGAAGAACAGTTTGGTATAAAAATTTCTGAGTTTCGGGACGTGGGCCCGGGGGTCGGGTTTTGACCAAATTCGGTTTTTGGACTAAATTTGATATGTTTCGATTAGAATTTATTCTTAACCATAAATTGATGATAAAAATCTGAACTTGGTAGATTTTGAGCACTCAGAGGCCGGATTTAGAGGTAAAGGCACTGCGGAATAGTATTTTAGCCGATTTTGAGGTAAGTAACGCTTCCAAACTTGGAACTGAGGGTTCGAAACCCCAAACTATTTGATATTTTCTATTCATTAAGGTGACGCACTTGCCAAGTGACGGGCATGCGGGCGTTTACCTAATATTTGTAGCCTGGCTCATCCCATGGCACTGCCTAATGGTTATCTCAGGTTGATATTTGTACTGTGAAGGTGATATTTACCTTGAACGAAATAGAAATCATGCTAAGTATAAATGTTAAGGCTTCATGCCGATGTGTTTAGATCGGAATGGTCAATTATTGTTGTCTCTATCGGTGATTATTGCTTTCATGTACTCAGTCTTGTTATAGTATATGTTTCATGCCTCAGTCTCGTAAGTTGCTAGTTTATTCTATATTATCATTGGGTTGAGCTGATTTTCATATGTTAGAGCATTGTAAGTGAGAATGGAAGGTACTGACTGAGTGAGGCTTGGAGCGTGGTTTTGAGACAGTTATGAGGTCGGACTGCACATCGCAGCGATCCTGGAATCATGCCTTCGTTGGCTTGATATAGCGCTTGGGCTGAAAGGAGCCCTTCCGGAGTCTATATACCCCCAATGAGCGCACAGATATTGAGGGATGGATTTCCCTGGACATGGATTTGTCCGAGCATTATGTTCCGGAGATGGATTTTTTCCGTGGTTATTATGTTCCGGAGATGGATTTTCTTCGTGGTTATTATGTTCCGGAGATGAATTTTCTCTGTGGGGGCTGGATCGGCCTTTTTCCTCAGTACTTGGTGACTGTGTCACTTGTGTTTATGTAATATCCGGGATGGACTATCCTGGGCCTGAAGGCCGTATTTTAGTACTGAGTGGACCACGTTATGAGAGCTTGATTAATGAGTACACATCATTCTTGATTTTATATGAATTCACGCTAGTATGCAGAGTTACAGACATATATTGATGTATCGTGTTTATTTCCTGATATATTACTGTCATGTCCAAGTCATATATCGTTGTTGAATTATCGGAGGTTTAGTTCGTCACTACCTCCCAGCCCGTAGTTTGGTTTCGTTACTAATGAGTTGGTGTACTCATGTTACCCCCTGTACCTTGTGTGCAGATCCAGGTACAACGGAATTCAGCTCGGGTCAGTGAGTAGCAGCAGTTCATCAGAATTGACGAGGTAGCAGATGGCGACCGTGATCTCATCTTCTCTTTCCTTTCTACCTGTCGTATTTATTTTTCAGACTATGTTAGTCATTTCTTTTGGTTGTATTAAGTACTAGCAGCTCATGACTGTGTGATACTGGATCCGGGGTTAGTAGGATTTGGTCTTTTGAATTTCATAAACTGGTTTCCCAAAAATATAAGATTTATTATTATTATTATTATTGATTTCAGACTTATTAAAAAGGCCATTATATTGAGAATTGTATTTAGTTAGATAAGATGGGTGGCTTGCCTGGTTCCACGACAGGCGTCATTACGACTCCGAAAATGGGTCGTGACAAGTATTCACTTGTGATGTGTCATCGTCGTCGTTGATCGAATGGAATGTGTTAAGTTTGTCGGTGTTATAGTTTCTTCGGTTGCGTGGGGTCAGAGTATTGAGAAGAAGTATTGAAGAATGCGGTTGGCAGAGACCGTGAGGTGCGATGGTTCAGTACCGGATAAGTGTTGATAATGAAGGTAACTAGAGAAAGATGGTCTTCGGAGAGTTTGAAGTCGGCGTGATATGCTGGTTTGAGAACTATAGAGAATGGTCCTGAAGTGAGGCTAGGTGGTGGTTCCATTTCTAGGAGGCCAGGTGTAAGAAGCGGAAGTCGAGCAGTCGCAAAGTGGGGGAGCGACAGCATAGCTTGGAATTTGAAGATATTGTTGCACATTTAATGGATGTCCATGAGGAGCGGAAGGAATATTAAAGTTGGTAAATGAAGCAGGGCGTAGGATGGGGTATTGAAGTCGCAGAGAGCGTGCCTTTCAGCGTCGTTGGAAGGTGTCCGCGGGTGATTTCCACAGGTGGGTTATCTCTTGTGAATAGGTTAGCAGTGGCATGGTTGGAAGGTCTCTGTGAGGGGGTTCTAGTGGATTTTCGGTAGGAGGCATAATGTGTGAATGATGCTAGAGAATTTGAGCATTTAGGGAGTGCTAGCAAGAGAATTCGGAAGAATTGGACGGATTGGTTGAGCAAGATCGTGTTATCAAAGGAGAAAGTATCTCGGCAGGGTCTAGAGTGGTGCAAGGAGTATCTTCGGGCTAAGTGGGGGAGTCCCACCATCTGCAGTTAGGTTGCAGGATTGTGTTATCATAGGGTTGCGGATTGTCGGCGTGTTGGCAAGTTATTACAGTCAAGGGAAATGAGTAAGATGGTGATTGTGCATGGGATTTGATGAATGTGTGCAAAAATTGGCCCGGTCCGGCCAGGGTTAGGCTTTGGAAGATTTAGAATTTATGCTTAAGGCATGGGCGAGTTGTAAGGATAGTGACTCGGTCACGTGTTTCCTCGAAAGGGGTGTTCATGTGATAGAAGAGCCTTGGAGTTGATTGTATTCAGGGCCGATCAGAGTGGGTGACCCTCAATAGCGGTCCTAGTGAGTTCAAAAGTTAAGAACACGATGTTTAAGGGTTTCAGGAAGCAGTATGATCAAGAACCGAGCTTTGCAGAGTAATTTCTGAGAAAAAGGAGGATGGTTGGAGTGTTCTATGTTATTTTCCGTGTGCAGGATAGTATTGGAGGAGTGAGATAAATAAACTCCGGATTGTAGAAAGACTATCAGGAGGGTATGAGACGGGTTGCAGGATTTAGGCAGCATAGTCTCGAGAATCAAGGTCACTCGGGATGAGTAAGGGTTGAGTCTGCTACGAGTGGAAGGAAGTTGCTATTATTCATGAAGCAATTGAAGATGATTAAAACAAGATAGATTGATTATCTATGGTTGAAATGGCACATTTACGACAGTGATCAGTTCCTCCGGTGTGATTAAGTTATGCATGTGGTTTGCACCGGTGTGTGTGGGGCTTGTCGGCCGTCGTAACGGATTTCATGTGGGAGCATTTGAATGTTATGGCCTGTCAGGCGTAGGCATATCTCGGAAGGGTTATGGTGGTATAGACTACTACTTAAGGATTTGCATGTTGGGTGGTTGTGAAAATTCACTCGTGTGTTGAGATGATACTCTTGAATTGAGTTAAGTAAAAGGTTTCCATATGATGAAGTGTTCACCCTATTGGCGGTTCAGAAGTTATGATGGAATTCTTGTGTTACCTCATATTGGCATGTTAGGTGCAGAAGCAGTATTTAACTGGGAGTAAGAATCGAGATTGCGGTTTGGCATTAATAAGGATGTCATGAGCTCGGAAGAGCAAGAAAAAAGGGGTTTGAAAGTTCAGAGTAAGATGGTGTTATCTTCAGTGTCACCTGAGATCGATATTCGGTGAAAGGCGCTTTGTACCCTGGTCATGGATTCTTGATTTGCTTTGCAGCATTTGTGCGGTCGGTGGTATGGATGGGCAGCCTTGTTGCCTTGTGTGGAAGGTCGTGGAAGCATGACCGCGAAAAGATTGTATTAATGTGACATGTAGTCACTTGATGGATTGAAGATTTGGACCGAGTATAAAGGAGTGCAATATTGGTTATTTGAGAATTTATGCCTGAAAGGCGTTCAGTTCATTTGGTTGTGGATTGTGGAATGTTTGTCCCGACTATGATAGTTGTTCTTGCGTATTATGAGAGAAAGTGGGTTAATGTGGACCCATGTAAAGCTATTAGCTTAGTTTGGTGCGATCAAGGTAGACTCGATGTTTGTGGATGGATTTAAATATGATTATGGGCCCGTATGAGCCAGGCATGTTCATTTCAGTAGAGCGTTTTTCATTGAAAGGTACTAGAACATCAGATGTTGCTCCGTCTTCGTCAAATTCATGCGATATTGTGATTTGTGTTGTGCTAGTTGTGAAACGGCTTGATAATTTCCTATGTGTTGAGGTCCCGCGTAGTGGGGATGTTATGTGAGCAGGATAGCTTTTGAGATCCAGAGTGTATATATATATCGCACCTCAGTCGTGATTGAGCTTTTGCATTTATCAGTGTCCCCAGGATGGTATTATGCACTTAGTGTGCTTGTGACCGATATTCGGTAATGTGTAATAGTGAGTGATTCAGCTCCATGTATATTTCCTTATGTGAGTTTTATGATGGGATCGGGTGGCACGCCGCCACAGGTATGTTATTTGGATCGGGTTGCACGCCGCAACAGTGTGATGATGAGAAGGGTTAATATATATATTTATTTTTCTTATGTTTTACTTCCTATTTTCTGAGAAAAGTTCATATTAGTTGCGTGAGTTGAATAGTCCCTTCCTGAGTCATTTCTTACCTATCATGTTCGAGTTATGGCCTATTGGCGCGATGTGGTATCATGTGAGGTTGTTGGTCATGTTTGGGGTGATTTGACGTATGAGCAGTTCATACTGGGTGAGACGAGATTATCGGATCAGGGATCAGTGCGATAAGGTTATGTGAAGTGTATATTAAAGAACAAATACCATTATTCAGGTTCATAATGAGGTGATGATTCTAGTCAAGATGAGGTATTCAGTGATTTGTTAACTCTGCAGTTGGGTATGGATTTCTACACATCTCCTCCGTTGTGGTGGTATCGCTAGCATTATAGCAGGATGTATACATATGTCATGAGGTGCCTGGGGAGAATCGGATTAATGGAATTTTGGCTATTAAGGTTCAGGGAGCGTCGTTGTGGTCAGGTAGTGAATTATGCGGTGCATGGTGCTAATTCGGCAAGGGTATGCAGTCATGTTCTGGTATGTCGTGTAGTAGTTGATACGGTGGTTATATATTGGAACTAGGCCTGGCAGAGAATTTCAAGTATTGGAACTAGGTTATGAACTTATTATATGGATAAAAGGAGAAATCGTTAGATTTGATAAACCTAATGTACTCAACTGGGTTGTGGTAGCACAGGCATGTGCTTGAAGTGTTAAACATTGATTTCAGATAACTCTAGAGCAGTTCTTAGCACGTTCGAGGACGAACGTCTGTTTAAGTGGGAGAGAATGTAACGACCCAACTGGTCATTTTTGAGCTCTAGCGCGTTGTTCAGCGGTTTGAGGCCGTGAGCAGCTTCGTTTAAGGTATTACGACCCCACCCGGTCAGAATTGAATTTCGGGAAGTTTAGAGTTGATTTGGAAAGAAAATTCTCATATTCAGAAGCCTTAAGTTGGAAGAATCAACAAAGATTAGAATTTTGAGTAAACGACCTCCGAATCAGGATTTGAAGGTTCCAGCAGGTTCGTATGATGATTTTGGACTTGGACGTATGTACGGATCGGGTTTTGGACAACCCGGGAGCGTTTCGGTGTATATTATGGAAGTCAGCATTTCAGAAGAATTTCATAGATTTGGGCTTGAAGTGCATTTCAGTGTTGTTGATGTCTGTTTGGGATTCCGAGTCTGGGAATAGCTTTGTATGGTGATTCTGGAGTTGGGAGCGCGATCAGAAGTGAATTCGGATGTCCTGAGGTCATTTTGAAGTCATTTAACTAAAGATAGACATTTGAAGATTTTTGAGAAATCCGACAGGAAGTGGAAATTTTGATATCGGGGTCGGAATGCAATTCCAGAAGTTGGAGCAGGTCTGTAATGTCGAATATGACTTGTGTGCAAAATTTGGGGTCAATCGGACGTGATTTGATAGGTTTCGGCATCAGATGTAGAAGCTGGCAATTTCTAAGTTTATAAAGTTGGGATTTGAGTGCGATTCGTGGTTTCAATGTTGTTTGATGTGATATGAGGCCTCGAGCAATTCTGCATTATGTTTTGGAACAGGTTGGTATAATTAGATGGGGTCCCGGGGGCCTCGGGTGGATTCCGGGTGGTTAACGGATCAATATTTGAAGTTGAAGAAAGCTGAAGGTTGATGTCATCTGGTGTAACCGCACCTGCGAGGCTTTGGCCGCAGGTGCGGAGCCACAGGTGCGAAATTGGGCTGCAGCCAAGGAGGCCGCAGGTGCGGGAGATTTGGGCGCACATGCGGAAGCGAAGGTGCGACAAGGGGACCACATGTGCGGAAATAGGCCTGGGCAGATTGTTTTTAAGCGAGAATTTGGACATTTCTCCATCTATTTTCATATGCTATGGGCGATTTTGAGGAGCTTCAAGGAGAGGATTTCGTCAAGGATCGCAAGGTAAGTAATTTCTTCACGTTTTTGATTGAGCGGCGTTGGTAAATTATATAATTTGGAATTGTTGCGAATATTAGAGTATATTTTCATTGGTTTGTTGTTGTTTGGATAGTTTCGGAGCGTTGTGCAACGATTTGGGTCGTCGGAAGGGCTTGGAGGTTGGTTATGGAATTTCGGAGCGAGGTAAGTCTCCTTTCTAACTTCGTGGGGGGGAATTGTCCCCTAAGTGAACTAATTAAGTATGTGTTACTATATGCGGGGGCTACGTACGCACGAGGTGACAGGAGTCCGTGTGTAGCTACTATTATGCCATGTTCGGGTAGCCTAAGACCCACTAGCATGCGTTACTTGTTGTACCTGTGATCTTGTCTGTAATATTAGACGGCTAATATAATCGAAATTGTAATCGAATGACTAAGGAAGATTAGAGTTTATTTTCTTAATCATCTAAAAAGAGAATTGATTTTCCTTCGCGGATAATTGTATTTTCGGATAAGGTTGTATTATCAAACATTATAAAAACTTGGCAAGTGAATTTTGAAAAAGGATTTAAATACTATTTTGTGGTTTTTAAAAGAGAAATCGGTCATTTACTTGAGTATTTGTGTTCCCGACGTATTCGGGGTGGATTATTGATTGTGCATGTCTGCATGTGACCGCTTCACAATTTACATTCCGCGAGCGGGGTGTTATTTCCCCTACTCTCATGGGAGCGGACCGTACGCCACAACGGATTTAAAATGCACTTTTGGTACGGGCCATTCGATCCTAGGTGGTGCATAGACATGATTATTATATTGAGAGGTGCACTTATGGGACGGGCCGTTTGATCCTTGGCAGTGCACAGAGATGATTATTATATTGAGAAATTCACTTTTGGTACGGGCCGTTCGATCCTCGGCAGTGCATAGACATGAGTATTTTATTGAGAGATGCACTTTTGGTACGGGTCGTTCGATCCTCGACAGTGCACATAGTTGATTATTATGACGGCTCAGGCTGGTTTTCGTTGTTCCGTATGCGCATGCTAAATATTTAAATGTTTTTCATGGATTTGTGATAAGATATTTGGGGGGAAACAAAGAAATTGATTATTTAAAATATTTGGGGGAAAATGAGGAAGTGTAACTGTTTGTTTGTTTCCAGTATTTACTTGGATTTCAGTGCCTTATATATATCGCTGCTTTACTACATTTACATGCCTACCGTGTTCATCATATATTGTTAATTAATTTGCTGGCCCTTAGTGAGTGTCTAATTCGACCTCACGTCACTACCTCTCTGAGGTTAGGCGGGCGACTTACTGAGTACACGTTATTTTTGTACTCGTGCTACACTTGTTGTGCATTTTTATTGCACAGGTACTTTCATAGCAATGTGGAGGATTCGGAGACTTAGGCGAGCAGCATCATCCGGAGGCGATCCGCAGCTGACACAGTCTCCCTCGTTCTGTATTTGTTTTCATTTTAAATTTTCTAGTCCAATTTGTATTTCGGACAGGCTTTGTGATGATTGTATAAATTTTTAGAAATTGCTCATGTACTTGTGACACCGGGTTGTGGGATGTGTTGGGATATGTTTGCTAAAATGGAATTATTTAAACCATTGTTTTAATTGGCAAATTTTATTTAGCTAATATGTAATAAGGTGAAAGGGAAGCATTTTTCATAATGTTTAAAATCGAAAATTTATTTTGATTAATAAATGATTGGCTTGCCTGACAATGATGTCTGGCACCATCACGACCTTAGGGATTTTGAGTCGTGACATTCTCCTTTTCTCTTCTTAGATAAATTGATTCATATATAATTAATATGGTTTTCTTTCTTCTTTCATGGATGAAACGATTGGTACACATAAAATAATTCCTAAAAACTCTAACTTGTTAAAAGTCTAATTTGCTGCTATTCTTGGCTTGAGGCCTTTAAATGATTATTGTGGTGGAAGATTTTTAGATGGTGAATATCATTAGTGATTATGGACGGTGTAAAAATGATGGTCACCATAATTTGAAGGACTCCATTTTTCCTGCGGCGAAAAAACTTTCCGGTGATAATTTCTTTTGTCCAGATCTAAGTGTGTTTGTTTTATATATGTATAATTTTTTCTTGAAAGTGTAATTTATGTGTGGGAGGAAGATAAAAAGAAATAAAGAAATAAAGAAAGAATATTGGCTGAAAATAGTGGCCGTCGGAATTTCAAGGAATCCATTTTTTCCGGCGCGAAAAAGGTTTCCGGTGACGTATTTTTATTGTCCAAATCTGATGGTATTTTGCTTTATATATGTATAAATTTTTCTTGAAAGTGTGTGGGAGGAAGAGAAAAGAAAGAAAGAAAGAATATAGGTGGTCGTCAGAATTTCAAGGACTCCATTTTATCCGGCGCAATTATTTTTTTTCGGTGACAAGAATTTTTTGTCCAGACGTCGTCGGTGTATGTTGTGTTCGAAGGAACCTCATATAAAGAAGAGAAGAAAAGAATATTATAGAAAAAGGCAAGAAAGTATATTTTGAATTAAAAAATCAGCTCATCACTCTCTCTAAGAGAGTGGAATACACACACACTGCCACATAAGCCTTTAGGATGGAAATAATTATGCTCTAAAATAGTTTAGGAGGGGTAATAGGACCCCTCGTAAAGGAACGGTGTGTAGTTGAAAATATGGTCATAGTTCGGAGGGGTAATTATGTATTATCCCTAAAAATATTGTTAACTTCTTGTTTTGAGTTTAACTTTTTGTTTTTGTTTGTGTGGTAGTGTAGTATTTTAGTAGTAGTTTTAATAACTTAATTTATTTTTTAAAATATGGAAAATTAAAAAAAATTGAAAATTTTGGACTTTTCCTAACGACGGATCTCCTAGACAGTTTTCTTGAGGATTAATGTCTAACCAAAAACACACAAAAAAAATTAAAAAATAGAAAAATACAAGTACATGTCTTTTAGCTTTCTTTAGATAGTAATAATCCCCCGTAATTTTTCTTTGTGCCTCGGTTCTTTTCCATGGGATGTAGTTTGAACCGGATAGCTTTTTTCTTTTAGAGTAGATTAGGAATTTAGGGAATAAAAGGAGGAAGAATGATGAAACTAGGATCCCTTGACTTGTTTGGTAGTAGCATATTTATGCTTTGACATGTGTAGTATCTTCCCTGCATTTTAAAATTGATCTTGATGCCTTTATATATTGGATAGCATGTTTGTGACGCTTATGTCTCGTTTTCTTGACTTGATGTGCTTAATGCTTAATTTCTCGGGCCCCATTAATACTTGCATTAGTTGAGAGTCGGAAAGGGATCGTCTTTAGTGAGTCATACGCCATGTGTGGTGAAGTTTTTGTGTAGTCTATGTATTGCACTTGTGTCTAGAACTTGTCCGGTATGTGAGTCGAAGCAAAATTTTAGGTGATGCTTGATTTGAGAAAAAAATTTAGGCTTTCATTAATCTTTTTGAGCTTAATTGCTTATCACAAATAAAATCTATCCCTAGTTAAACCTTTTGAGCCTGTAGACTTTTATTTGGCATCCACATTACAAGTTTATGCCCTTTTTGTTCTAATTGACACTAGTATTAGTACCCGCGCGATGCACGGACACAAACCATATAAAAACTGACTTGGGTTATTTGAATTATGTGGAAATAACTTTAAAATAAAAACCTTCCAGATAAAATTTTTTATATAACCATTAACTAGTAATTAAGAAGCAGGACATGAAACTATTTCTCAAATCTCATAATCAATAATCTCTTTTTTTTCTATATATGTAACAACATGTTGGTTGATTTCCCAATGCACACGCAAATGTACGTGGTCGACAAGTAATATAGGAATTGAA